>PVIJ01008602.1:0-72981 GCA_004024925.1 Scalopus aquaticus
TGCCAGCGCTGCCTCCCCTGCCAGTGCCGCCTCCCCTGCCAGTGCCGCCTCCCCTGCCAGTGCCGCCTCCCGTCCAGCACCGCCACATCTCCTTCACCCCACAAGCAAGGCGGAGTATTTTCCTTACTCCTCTTCTTGCTCCACCGTAATCATTTTTGGCAGCTGGGACCAAAGTTGTCTCCCTGCGAACAGGCCAGGCGCCCGCCCGTTAGCCGCCACAGCGAAGGGCCAGGCAGAGAGCAGCCTGTGGCGATCACTGCGCCTAGGGCATAAAAGAAGGTGGGCAGCCGGCGCTGTGGGAGGGACAGGAATGGACACTATGGCTTGCTGTAGTAACCTAAATGTGTTTGCTATTCATAAGCGATCAAAGAGAGACCATGGGCAGGCGCCCAACAAACTAGTCCAATCTAACATCAGGGCACCTGGGCCCCGACGCTGGAGTGCAGAAGGAGCCGGGGCCGTGGCTAGGTCCCGCCCCTCTGGGGAAGCAGAAGGCATCACAGCGGACCCCGAGGCCGGCTGCGGGAGGCGCTGCAGCGTCGGTCCGAGGCCGAAAGGAGCTCGCGCTGTGGCAGGGAGTGCTGGGGCGCCGCGCCCTCCGCCTCCCTGCTCGCTTCTGGAAGTCCCGCCAGGTCAGCTGGCCAAGGACCTGCTCCATAGAACGGTCAGGAATCCCTTTACATTTCTGTCTGTGGTTGGGACGGAAAGCAAGCTGGCCGGCCCGGGCTGGCAGAGCAGGGCGCACTGGCCACGCCCGGGGGCCTGTGGTCGCGGCGGAATCAGGAACAGTCTGAAGCTGGGAGATGCGCTTCCCGGGCTCTGATTGGCCAGCTGGCCAGAACCCCGCTGCTGTGCCACCCTCCGGGGTGGCCTGGTTTGAGCTCTGTCCCCACCGCGCCGTCAGCAGACCGTGCCGGCCAGAGAGCACTTGCGTTCTCCGGGCTGACTACACGAGGGGCTATGGCCACGGCGTGTTCACCGGCATTGAGACTACTTTGCCGAGCAAACCGGGTTCCCATTCAGAGATTTCAATGAAAACCTGGTTTTCCTGTTTGGGAGCATCTCGAGCAAATCGTGGGGAGGTGCGGGGCAGATAAACTGGCTTTCCCAGGCCCCTCCCCTGAAGGGAACATTCTGGAAGAGGCAGGTGTCGGGTCATACCGGAGGGTGCCTGATAGGGGTGGAACATTTATTTGCCTGCAGACCAGGGAGGGACACGCGATGCCAGCAGAGGCCACATTTTAGACTTCTAGAGAGCGAAAGCTCCACACACACCTTCCCTGATCTCATGGAGGTGAGTTAGGAGGAAGAGAGGCTAGAAGGGAGAGAAGGCTGGGTCACACCACGCGATGTCACCCAGAGGAAAGTGGGCTTCACGCAAACCTCAGAAACTGTCACTGGCTTCATCTGTTAGAATGAACGGCTGGGGTGTTGTCCGTTAAGGTTTAGCTCTTCTACAGCTCTCAGCCCTTGCATATAAATACAAGCCCCAGAGTGTTTGCGTGGTAATGCTGCATGTCTGAGGACTTCAGAGACTTGTCACTTCAACCCATAAAAGTAATTTTTCATGCATACAACGCGGTTTCTGCTCCCGTCAAATGGCCCAGATCTTGTACAGCAGCGAGAGATTCAAATGTCCATGCGAAAGGCCACAGCCCCGGAATCAGTGGCAGAAGCGGGGCTTTTTTAGCCCTCAGGAAAATGCCCGCCGCACTCGGGCCTCTGCACAATCTGGCGGCCAAGCGAGGGCTGGCAAAACAGTTTAGTGTTTTATCTCTAGCAAGCAAGGCCAAGGGGCACAGCTTAGACTTCCGGATGTGTCTGCTGAAAGGAGCGCACTGGTCTGCAGGGGAACATCTCCCTGCCACAAGGTGCCATAAGGTGGCCCCTACCTGCTTCTCTTATGACGGCTTTTCTCCACGTGCCTAAATCCAGCTGAGCCAGCGTGGGCGCGGGGTCTCTACGTGGGCTGGAGCAGCGCCGGCTGGAAGCCCAGGGCCTCTGCGGGCACCGCCAGCAGGCGCCGCGCGGGCGTGTGCTCCAGGCTCCTCGGCGTGGGGGCCGCGGAGCGCTCACGGCCCCAGGACTGGGGCGCAGTCAGCCACAGACGCCACCACGGCCGCGCGTTTACAGGTGTCCCTAGCAGCCGGCAGCCGGGGCTCGGAGGAAGACGAAGGCTGGCGGGAACCATCGCTAGGAGGCCCGTTCTGGGCACGTGCGCCCCCCAGCGGCCCGGCCCGCTCCCGCCTGCGCCCCTTGCGGACGCCCGCGCCTTCGTGCGCCTGCGTTTCAGACCCCCGCCCCTCAGCGCGCTCCCGGCCTGCGGGTCTGCGTGGCCAGGGCCGCGGGAGCGCAGCAAGGCGCCGGCCGCACCTGCCCGCGAGGCGAGGGTCACAGCCGGCAGTGTCCTTCTGTCTCAGAAGCGCTCACAGTCCCTAGGATCCCCGGGCCCACGGGGGCTCCCGGGACCCACTGGGGGCCAAACAAGTCTCAGCAAACACTCGCAGAAAGAATCGACCAATGAGCGTGAACTGACAGCTTCTCCTCTTTGGGAAGAAAACGTGAGCGCTGCGGGCTGCGATCCGGGCCGGCCGGCCGGAGAAGGCGCGCTCAGGGAGGAAGCCGCGGGGGGCACCGGCAGGGCGCCTTCCTCCCCCTTCCCCGGGGAGCCCTTAAACACACAGCCGTTTGCCAGGTCCTATTAGCAGCATCCAGTTTTCATACATTCCCAACACACAGGCCATTTTGTTAACAAAAACCAACAAGGTTATAAAAATGTTATTCATGAACCCGGGCGCTGCTTGCTGCAGACTGGCGGCCTCTGAGTAAGAAGGAAGCCGCGCGGGGCAAAGCTCTTCCCGGCCACTCCATTACTCTCCAAACATCCCGAACTGAATTTCACATTTTCAAGCGGATCCATTTTTCACGCAGACCCAAGGTCCCTGTCTGCTGCTGAAATTTGAACATCTGCGCGGGAAGTGAGGAGGGAGGCAATTTTTAAAGATCAAGTGATGGGAAAAAAGCCTTTCTTAGGACTATGGGCTTTCAATGTGTCCCACAGGGGGCTGCTGCAGGAAATGGCCTCTGAGCGGAACTGTGAGACACTCCCAGGGCGGCGGGGGCGGAGAGTCGGACCCAGAGAACCTTCCTGGGCCTGCCGGCCGGGCCGCGAGCCGGTGCTGCCTGTAGGGGTCCCCACCACGCGGCGCCCAGAGACCCACAGCTTCTGCCGCGACTCCCGGGAAGGGAGTAAACGGAGCGAACATTGTGGGCACCGCCGGACACCGTGCTTCTCCAGCACCGACAGCGCGGCTCTGGGGAGGCTCCTGGCTGAGGGCGCGGGAGCGGGAGCTGCCGTCCAGGGCCTGCCGCAGGCGAGGCTGTGCGCGGCGCACCCGGGGAGCTCAGCACCGGCGGCGCCTCCTCGCACAGCCGCCTTTCTCTGAGGACGGCTCATCTTGCACTCCCTCTCTGACGCAAGCGAGGTCACGAGTGGGGGGAGGGTCTGCACCCCCAGCGAGTGAAGGGGCAGCGGGAGTCCCAGGCGAGAGAAGCGCCTTAAGCTCCAGGCTGCAGACGGCAGGACGCCGCCGGGCTTCGGCTGACCCTGCAGCGCCTGGACTGTCCAGCAGGGGGCGCCTGCTCCCACACGCTCCCAGACCCCATTCTCGCTTCAGGCCTCGCAGGCCAGTGTCCCCTCTGGCCTAACAGTCCATCGGCCTCGCGACGGCCCCTTTGCCGTCCGATCTGGGGCTGTCAGGCCGGGGGCGTCAATGGTCCGGTCCGGTTTCCCAGTTTCCCAGAAGAGGTCAAGGACGCCCGGGACTGCCCGGCTGTCCGCGTTCCTGGCAGCGACGGGCGCACCCGAGCGTGTGCGTGCCAGTGAGCCCAGACGGCAGGAGCAGCGACGCCCCCACGCCAGGCTCCCAGCTCCTTCCCTCCCCGCCCCCGCCAGCAGCCTGAGGCTCGGCCGGCCAGCGGGAGCCAAGGCTCGGCCTCAGGGAGGCTCCTCCGCCGGTCTCCCCAGGCCAGCTCCTGCGGGCTCCTGCGGGCCGTCGAGAAGAGACGCCCCACCGTGCTCTCCAAACGCAGCGGCCTTCATTCACGCGGCGCTGCGGGGGCCCTCGGGACACTGCGGACCGCCGGCACCAGACCGGGCAGAAACCCGCCTCCCGGGCAACCCGCCGCGGACGCGAGACCCGCCCTCTCTCACCTGCGGCTCCCTGGCGCCCCGACCCGCCCTGGGCGGCTGTCCAGGACCCTCCAGAGAGCGGAGAACGCCGCCCTGGCAGGCCCCGCCCTGGACGACGCGCGCCCCTGTCAGCCTCAGCCTCTCTGCCTCCCCCACGGAGCTGGCGCTGCAGGCGATGCCGCCCGCAGGGCCGGGGCTGCTCCCTGGGCAGCGTCCTGCACTGCGGCCGCCCCTCGGCGCCGGCAGCATCTGCAACACCTGCCCAGCGGGGTCAGCCGTGGCTCTGCGGGGCTCGCCTGTGCCGAGACGCAGCTGCGCGGGGGCGAGACCCGGCTGGCGAGCGAGGCCCGGCCGGCTGAGCCCGCGGCACGTCCGACACCGCGTCCGCAGGCTGCGTGGGCGCGCGCAAACCAGCGGCGAGGAGACCCCGCGGGGCCGCGGCACCTGCGCCGGGTGCAGGCAGGGCGGGTGCAGTGCGGGCCCTCCGGGCTGCTCGAGTGGGCGCGGGGGGAGGTTTTGTCCACCCCTCCAGCGCCGCGTCTGAGCGTCCACGAAGAGCCTCCGGAGCACCCGAGGAGGAGCTGGGGGCGGACGTCCGCGTCCCCGTCCATCCCGCTGCGGGCCTGGGGCGCCGTTTCCCAAACGGTAAAATGTGCTGCTAAACCTGTGGAAGGCGATGACGCGGGCTGGGGGGGGGCAGCAGGGACTTGCGGGGGTCCCAGGCAGGTCGGGCCACCCAGGAGGGGGAGGCGGCACAGCCTCGCCCGCGCCGGCCCCAACGTGCTGCCGTCGGGCTCTGGCAGCCGCTGGAGGGTCTGCTCGCCTTCCCGCGCGGCCCCACGAGCGCACCGCTCTTAGCGGTCTCTGGCTCGCCCCTCCAGCTCCGACCACTCTGCGCGACGGGCGCCTCCGGCAGACCGGGCAGACGCCCGGCTGGGTTCTGGGGGGCCGCGGGTGGGGGCACACACACGGGCCACGCGTCCAGCACACACACGGGCCACGCGTCCAGCAGGCCCGGGCACCGCCTCCCTGGGTGCCCTGGGTGAAGCCTGCCCAGCCCCCTGGGCCCCACAGCCAAGCGCGGGCCACTCCTGGTCACCAGCGACCCTCGGACCGCCTCCGCCGGCTCCGTGGACACACCTCGAAGACGTTTCTAAAATGGGGTGATGTTTGAGCAATGACGAAACTGCCCTAAAAATAGCCCCACATTCTGGGCCAAACCGACCTGGCAGCGGCAGCCTGGGGCGAGATGGGCTCCGGGAGTGCCCAGGCAGTGCCCGCGGGGGGCGCGACCTCTGGGACCTGGCGGGGAAGACCCCCCACCGCAGGGGGTTCCGGCCCCGCCGCGGGCAGGGCGAGGAGCCGGCCGGGCCGGTGCAGAGCGGCTGGACGGTCCTGCCCGGGACTTCCAGACGGGATGGGTGAGGACCCCGTGGGGCGGGGGCAGCCCGCCGGTCAGCCCGCACACCCCCGCCGTCCACCCGGGGCCCGCTGTCCCCCCGGCAGGGTGCGAGGTGACCGGGGCGGGAGCCCCCTGAGCCCGGAAGCGCCCTCCTCTCCGGCCGAGGCCTGGCCTGAGGCCTCCACGCGGGGACCCCGAAGGGGCAGGGGGGACGTCTTGCTCCGAGCGTGAGAGCCGCGAAGAGCCCCCCAGACTCGGGGCCACGGCAAGCGAGCCTGGAAGGAAACCAGCACTCGCCCCCGCCGCGGAGGCAGCCATGGCCATTGGGGAAGCTCCGCCCTCGGGTTCCCCAGAAGTAGCCGGGCGGGGGCGAGCGCGCGGCCCCCAGGGCAGTGCCCAGGCCCCTGTGCCCAGGCAGCCGCTTCTCCCCGACCTGCCCCCTCCCAGCCCACGCAGTACAGGGTCAGAGTGCAGGGAAGGGCGGGGCCGCAGCCTGGGGCAGGGAGGGGTGCCCAAGGGTCCCGCTGAGCTGCGGGTCCAGCTCCCTCCAGGCTGGGCCGGACCTGGGCGCCTGTGAGAAGCAGACAGTGGAAAACCCCCGGGCGGAGGGAGCAGGTCAGCCAGCGCAGTCTCTCCTTGGGGCCTGGGCACTTGATTTTGTAGGGTGGGCGGGAAAGACCCGGCTCCCTCTGTTCCGCGCCACTCAGTTTATTGCTTGGCGAATTGGGTGCCTCTTTATTGCTCAGAGTCATTGCATAATGCACAGATTCAGCCAGCATGTTCTAATTAGTACCCAGAGAGCCCTGTGCGTGTGTGTGCGTGTGTGTGTGTGTAGATCTGGTTTTCCCTGCCTAAAACACAGTGTCAAAGAGAAAGGTGACTCACTCCTCCTGCCTCCCTGCAATCCCCCAAGTCTAAATATTTGCACTGTCTTTTGTTCCAAACCCCGAACTCCTCCCAGGAAACACCTTCTGAACATCGACTCTTGGGGCTCGACTTTAATTAACCATTAATGTGCAAATTCACTGATGACCCCTCCATGGGCTTTTGCACAAAAGAAAACGCCTCCCCCTCTGCAAAGTGATCTCATCTGACATCTGATTAGAAGAAGCAAAACTCATTAGAATAGTGCCAGGGGGCGGCTGAGTCACCCACACCAACCCACTTTAAAGGTCTGTCAGCGTTTCCATTCACCCGCCTGATTTCCACCTCGGGGATCAAATCGATTTCTTCACCTCATACCCCTTTTTCCGTCATCGGAAAGTCGCTGCCTCGCCCGCGAACGCTGTCCACGCACAGCTCTGCGGCGGGGCCGGCAGGGAACAAAGACGTTGCCAAGAGGACACGAGGCCTCCTAGATCGCGGCTCCAGGCCTCTGTCCTTGTCGCGGACGTGGGTCAGCGTTGCAGAAATGCCCCTCCGAGAGCCCCGCAGCCATCGACAAGCGGCCACTCACTGCCCGCAAGCCCCGGCAGCGAGCGGGGTGCCCAGAGGCTGAGAGCACCCCTCCCAGGGGACGCCTCTGCCCCACCGCCCGGCGCTCAGAGGACAGCGTTTCCCGCCTGTGCCCAGAGGCAGAGCCAGGCTGCGCAGCGCGAGTGCCATGGCGGACCCCGCCCCCCTGTTAGCCCCTTCCACCTTGCGGCCGCAGGTCTGGACCTGGGGGTAGCTCTCTCCTTGCTGACCGTGCCGCTGGCCGGAGGAGGGAGACTCCTCACGCTGCCCACGTCAGGATGCGAGACTGCCCCAGTGCGTCGCCCGCCTAGAGCAACACGCCCACTGTCCAGAGGCCACACGTGGCGTTTCCACGACAACCACCCTACCAGTCCACGCCTGTCTAGACCTGGGTGAGGGGTGGGATTGTCCCGGAGACGGCCCGGGCGCACGCAGCTGGTCAGTGCCGCGGGGGAGACCCAGGGCTGCTCAGGCCACCCCCAGGCAGCTCCCGCGTCAGCCCCGGGGCCCGCGGGGTGAGCCCGCGGACGCGCGTGCTACTCCCAGGCCAGGCTCAAACTGCAGTCGGAAAACCACACTCCCGAGTGGACACGGGCGGCAGCCCTGAGCCCCCGCTGAGCCGCGAGTCCAGGGCGATGGCCAGTCCGGCCCAGGCCACGCGCTCACGGCTCTGGTCCGGGCGGCCGCCGGGCACAGAGCAGCAGGCGCCTCCCTCCCTCCCAGAAACGTGCCCCTTGCACGGCTCTGAGAATCGGGGTTTACTGTCCACTCTGCCCTGAAGACACGGTCTGCACCACGCGGGTTAAAGGCAGAGGACACCCTGCTACACTCTGCCCGCGGCTGTGAGGACACCACGGGGCTGCTCCTGGGCAGCTCAGCGCCCCCCCGCGCCCCGGGCGGGCAGGGCCAACTCTGCCGCCAGCCTGGCCTGTCCCCTCAGCGCTGACCTCGGGTCTTCCACGCCGGCTCCCTGCCAGACGCAGTGGCCGGGGCCCCCGGGGCCACCCAGCCAGCTCCAGGCGGGCTGGGGAGCCGGCCCGTCCTCGAGTGCGCCCCCCGCCTCACGGCTCGTGGGGCGTCCGGCACGCTGTGCCCCGCACGAGGCAGGGGCTCGGCCACCTCTCGCCGTGCGCTGGCCTTTACGGACCGGACGCGAGTGGACCCTGCAGTGGGTGAAGCCTTAAAGGCCCAGGCACACTCAGTCTCCCAAGAGGCCTCCGCTGGCCGCAGACCCAGGAGCCCGTCCCAGGGGGCGAGACCAGGCCGCCGCCGCGCCGACCACCCGAACCCGCGCGGAGCCGCACGCCGAGCCCGGCCGCGGCGCGCCCTACCTGGCGGTGCTGTGGGGGCCCTTGGTACCCCAGCCCTGCGGCGGGCGGGCTCTGCATCTTCTGGAGCAGGATCTTCTGCTGCAGCGGCAGGGGCGACCTCAGCAGCGGCTGGCCGGCCTGGGCTGCGGGCGGCGGGGCCGGCAGCGGGCCTGGCGGCTGCGGCTGGGAGTAGCGCAGGAGGGACGGGCCGCCCGGGGCCAGGCCGGGGGGCGCCTGCTGGCTGGCCTGCTCGGGGCCGAAGTGGAACAGGGGCTTGGTGCCGCTGCATCGGGGCTCCAGGGCCGCGTGCGGGCTGCCGAGGAAGCCGCGGCCGAGCTCCGGGGGCTTCTGCGGCATCAGCGCGTCCAGGGGCCCGGCCTGGGTCGAGGGGCCGGTCTTGTACCCGTAGTTGGCCACGACTTTGGCCTGGCCGCCGGCCACCCCAGGCCTGGGGGAGCCCTGCGGGCTGAACGGCTGCTGGCTAAAAGACGGGCTGGGGGCTTTCTCCCCCCCGAAGGGGCCGGCGGCCGCGGGCAGGGCTGGCCAGCTGGCGGCCTGCTGCTGCAGCATGCGGGCGTGCTGCTGGCGCTGGGCGGCGATCTGCTTGAGCTGCTGGGCGTGCGACACCTCCTGCCAGCTGGGCAGGGCCGAGCCGGCCATGGAGAAGGCGGGGCCGGCGGGCGGGGGCCCGAGCTGCGGCGAGCCCACAGGGCCCTGCGCCGGGCCGGGCGAGTACTCGCTCTTGATGGCCGCCTTGTCCGGGGGCAGCGGGGGCCTGGGCGCGCCCCGCTGGCCGGGCTGGCCCGGCTCGAGCTGGAAGGGGCCGTCCTGCCTGATGGTGGCGTCGATCATGCGCTCCAGCTCCAGGTCGCTCACAGGCGGCACGGAGATGCCGGTCAGCTCGTCGAACAGCTCCTGCAGCTCGGGGTCCATCAGCGGCTCCGCCGGGGCGTCCCCCAGCCGGGGCGGGAGCAGGCCGTCCGGGGCCAGCGGGCTGTCCACGTGCTGGCTGCAGGACAGCGCCTCCCCCGGCTCCTCCTTCACCTCCTTCAGGCCCGCGCCGAACCCGCCGTCGCCGGGAGGGGGCAGGAGGGGGGCCGGGGCGCCCGCCTTCCTCAGGGGCGCCTGGCCCAGGGGCACCCCCGCCGGGGCCTGGCCCTGCCCGTTATCTAACTGCAGGCCGGCTGGGCCCGCGCCGAGGCCGTCCCCGACGCGGAGTCTCTTGATGTCCAGGAACGAGCCGTCCACAAAGCCGTTGGGCCTCTTGCTGCTGGCGGGACACAGGCCGACCGCCTGCTTCCTCTTCAGAGAGCCCTGGAGCTGCAAGAGAGGGCACAGCAGAGGTGAGCATGGGCAGGACGCTCCCGGCCCGGCACGCGCGGCCACCCCTCGGGCAGGCTGGATGCGCAGAGGCAGCCGCGGGCGCCGCCGGAGCACCTGGCAGGGGCCGCGGACGCTCAGCCAGGGCGGCCGGCGGGCTCGCGGCGGTGTCCGGCGCCTGCCCAGCCCTTGCCCAGGGTGCCCTCCTGTGCCCGCGGCCCCTCCCTGGCTCCAGGGGAGAGGGGCCCAGCCAGCGAGCAGCCCGGCCTCCTGCCCCGCGGGTGTCGCCCTGCACGTGCGTCCGCGGCTCTGGCGGCCGGCTGGCGGGGGGCGGGGCGGGGGTGCTCGAGAGAGCCCGCGTGAACCAGGGGTCCTGGCTGCTCCCGCCTTGCCCCCACGGCACCAGCGAGAAGACGGAGCTTGGCGGGGCCGGGCCTGGGCACACACGTGGGCACATGGCGGGGACAGAAGTGCCCCCAGGCCCGCACAGCGCTGTGGCCAGTGCGGCCCGCCCAGCGAGGGCGCCCGGCCCTGCTGTGGGCACTGGGGCGGCCAGCGTCTTTCGGCCCATGAGTGGTGGGCAAGGTCAGCGCTGGGCACAGCCGGATGAGGACTCCAGGTGGGGCCACCGCCACGGGCAGAGGGTCCCGCTGTCCACCAGGAGAGTTTTGTTTTTTAAAAGATTTATTTATGCATACAAGCTGGGGTGCAGGCCAGAGGTGTGGGGCGGCGAGAGGGCTCCCCAGAGATAGAGCGGGGAGCAGGACAGGGGGGTCCACTGAAATCCACTGCTGAGGGGGCAGCAGGGAGGCAGGAGAGGTCTGCCGCGCCATGTGGGAATCTCCCCGGACGGGCGTCAAACTCGCATCGCCGCTGCCGACAGCTCCACAGCGCAGCGCTCAACCGCTGCGCCACCGGGGAGGCCCCACCAGGGGAGTTTGGAACAGTCCGTCCTGCCTTGCAGACACCTCTCATCACAGCACTGACCCCAGGCCCACCCACACGCAGCTGCGGCAGCCACAGACCCACCTCGCTGGCCTCCAAGGTCAGCCCATGCTCAGAGGTGGTTTTCAGACTCTGCTGGCCTAAAGTTTCTCCACCTTCTCCCACGTACATGTGGCTCATGATCCTGGTATAGTCCTGAAGTCCCATGACAAGTGCTAATCTCCTAGGAGCTTCAGGACCAGTCGGTCCTTCACACCCTAGTGAGAACGAGCTCCTCAGAAAACCAGCTGCCACTTTACAGGTCCAGATGAGTTTCAGAAACAGGCTCCACCAGGCGGTGAAGGACAGTGCGGGCCGGGGCAGGGCAGGGCTGGGGAGGCACACGAAGTCGGGGGGCGGGTGGGGAGCAGGGTGCAGGCCGGTCATGTGCTGCAGTCCAGAGGGGCCAACAACCCCAGCGCACGGCACTGAAAAGGCAGGGGAGGCTGGCCTCCCCGCCTCAGCCTCCTGGGCCTCGCTCAGCTGCGCTGGCGGCTCTCCTCGAAGGACCTGAGAATCAGCCCCGGGTGCCGCAGAGAAGCGAGGAGCCCACGGAAGGACCCCTCCCTAGCCGGGCGCGGCTTCTCACCGCCGCCCGAAATCATCCTCGTGCCACCCAAACGCATCAGACCAGAACTGCTCACAGCCACACGAGTCCAGCAGGAGACAATGGAGAGGCCCAAGGGCCTCCGGGTGGGCGGGACTCCGGGACCCCCAGACGTCTGTTCACCACCCGGCGCCAGGCGCTGCCGCCCAGTGCCCACCTCGCCAGCACCCCGAGAGGCTGCCCGGGAGCCAGAGGCCGCAGCGGGCAGGGCTATGGGCAGCCAGCGCCCTGGGAGTTCGGAGAGCAGCTGCGGGCGGCTCCGGCGCCTGGACAGCCGGGCAGTGCGAGGCCTTAAACCCTGGGCAGAGCCTGAGCGCCCAGTCGCACAGGCTCTGGGCACATGTCCGGCGCCAAGGCCCCTCAGCGTCCAGTCTCGTCTTCCCCCGCACCTGTGACCTTCTCCCCGACCGGCCTGCTCCCTGCGGCCATCCGAGGCCCAGCTGGGCCGGCCAGCGCGGCAGGGCCTCTGCAAGGGCTGGACGCCGCCTCAGCTGCGCTCCCCCAGGGCCCGGGCCCCGGCCCCATCCCGCCCCGGCCCCTCCCCGCCTCACCCCGCCCCGCCCCCATCCCGCCTCTGCCCGGCCCCTCCCCACCCCTCCCCGCCCCGGCCCCTGACCGGCAGCCCGGGCTAGGAGGGCTCCGTGTCCAGCTACAGAGGAAGGGCGGGGCCGGGGGCAGCCTGGGGCGGGGCGGAGGAGGAACCAGGGTCGGCGGCGTAAGAGGTGGGGTGAGGCACCGGGGTGGCCCCCAGGAAGGCCAGGCCCGCCGCGCCTGCGAAGTTCTGCGCCGGCCACGCCAGCCCACGCCTGGTGCTTCTCACCGAGGACCCACGCGGCAAGCAGGGTCCCGCGCGGCGTCGGGGGGACGCAGCCCAGGCCCCGCCGCAGGAGGCCGGCGACGCGGGAAGCCAGGCAGGGGGGCGCTCGCGCGGCCAGGGCGCGGGTCCGGGCGGGCTGGCCAGCCCGTGGTCGCCCTGGCCGGCGGCAGCCGCCTCCGCAGTGGGAGGCGTGGGAGCGGGAGGAGGGGCCTCACTTAGTGCCGCTGCCGCGGGGCCGGCACAAGCCGGGACACTGCCCGGCGGGCGAGGCCAGCGTGTCCCCGTGGGGGCGCCGGCGTGCACGGGGCAGGTGCCGGCCCCACGGCCCCGTGCGGCTCTCCGGTGGGGGCAGCAGTGTCCCGGGTGACCGCTGGTCCTGGGCGTGGGCAAGGGGTGCCGCGCGGCGAGGCCAGCGGGGGGCGCAGGCGGCCTCTCCTCCTTGAACAGCCTGCAGCGGCCAGCCCCCTGGACGTCCCCGGGCCTGGGCAGCAGCACAGACGCCCCGGCCAGCCTGGCCCTCTCATCGGGGGCCTCCCAGTTCTAACGGGCCTCCGGACGAGAAAACAGTTTTTGTTTGTTCTATCTTAATAATAGGGTATTTCAGGTTTGTCTAATGAAAGCCAGGAGCTGATGACCTAACACCATCCAACACTAGCTTTTGTGCAAAAGCGCCATGTGAATAACGCAGGACCTGTCTGAATAAGACTTATAAATGATGCCAGCTACATGGGAAAAAATAGCATTAACCTTTTAAAACATTAATTTAGGCTTTTATTGGAATACAAAGGGCCCCAGTGTCTGAAAGCCGCCATTGTCCCCCACCTCGGCCCGTGGCCCGAATGCAGCGCGGGGCGTCCAGCGCTCGGCCATCATCGAGTGTGCAGGGCCCTCTGCCAACAGGCCCTGCAAAGCCTGAAGCCGCCGAGGGCGGCCCTGCCCGCCCCCTGGAGCTGGACCGGCTGGAGCTGCTGTGGCCGCTCCGCGGGGTGGTGCCCCCAGGGCCCTGGGAGCAAGTCAAACACGTCCGGTTTGACCAGAGCTGTGCGGGTCCCTGCGTGGCGGGCGCACCTCTGCGCCCTGGGCGGGCTTCTCTGCGGGCGTCTGCAGCCCCTCGCTCTGGTCTGCCCCACACGGAGGCCAGAGCCCCGAGGCCGCCCCCGCACGGCCGTCTCCAGGGCCTCGAGCGACCAGGTCACCTCTGTGGCGTGACACTGTCACGTGTCACGCAGACACCCCTGCAAGCGGCTTTCCTGGGAAAATCTGGCCGCAAACTCGTCTAATTACAGCCGGGAACGCGAGGTCTGTTTGGAATGGGATGGAGCTTTCCGCGGCCGTAATTACACGTTTTATTTCCAACACCTCACTGCAGTGTTTGGGGCGTTCGCACAGCTGCACTGACATCCTGGCGGGCGCGCGCGGGCCGGCGGGAGAGGAGCCGCGGCCGCTGAAGTGCCGGCCGGGCCTGACAGCCCGCGCAGGGGACGCCAAGGGGTGGACGTCCCAGGGCGTGGCCGCCCGGCGGGGGCCTAGCCCAGGGAAGGCTCAGCACCGGGCCGCGTGCTGGGACGCCCGAGGTCCTCCGCCCCCCGGGAGGCCTCAGAGCAGGCTCGGGAGTGGCCGAGGGAGGAGACTGCCCCTGTCCGGGGCGGCCAGGGTGGGCCCAGCAGGGGAGGGGACGGTCCCTCGGAGCTTCCCAGGAGGAGCTGACCGGCTCAGCCCCGGAGCTCAGGGCTGGGCTCGGCCAAGCGGCCCGTCCTGAGCAGCGGCCCGTGGGGGGACCGGGCGCGCCTGGGGACTGGGCAGTGATGGAGCTCGCTCTCTGGCAGTGGGTGAGAAGCCCGCAGGCGCGGCCAGGCTGGGGGCCCTCCCTGCATCCTCTCCGGTCGCCCCAAAGGCGGTGTCACGGGGTGGGGTCCGTGGCGGGACCAGCAGGGCTCCTGGCTCTGCTGGGAGACTCAGAGCCACTGGGGGGACGAGGGCCACACGCGCCGGGCTGGCCTGCTCCGGGGTGCCAGACGGGGTGCCGCAGACGCCGAGCTCTCTGGACACAGACCTGGGGCTCCCCGCTGTGGAGACCTCACGACATCCCCCCTTCCCCCTCCTCTGTGAGATGCCGAACGTCCCAGCGCCGCGGATAACCACCCGCCAGTGTCTGCAGGGAGGGGCGCCGTGGGGGGCTGGGGGCCCGGGCACTGGCTGGGGAGGGGGCCCGTGTGCGGGGATGTGGGCGCCGCCCCTCCAGCCGGACGGTCTGTCGCTGGTCACTCAGAACCTCCAAGCCTCGGTTCCTGCCCAGAGACAGTCCCCGCAGGGCGTGCGCCGCGGCTGAGACGGAGACGCGCCGGCCGCGCACACAGCTGCGGTCGCTGCCCAGGGCAAGGCCTGTCTCAGGGCTCAGCCCCGCGGGCCACTCGGGCGCCCGGGCCAGCAGCGAGCCCTCCCTGACCGCCCTGGCCCCTTGCCCTGCACGAGCGGGCAGGAGACCTGGAGGCTCGCGGCGCACCCGAGGCTGCCATCTCCCGCGGGCCAGTCCTTCCCGGGGGCGGGCTCCCCACTTCCTGCCCTCCTGCCGGCGCCCCAGCCCCCGTGGCCGAGAGCCGCTGCCCAGGCCACCCCGCCCCTGCACCCGCCGAGGCCAGTGAGTCACCCCTCCTGGGTGAAGTCCTCGGCTGCAGGCGCGTGGCCAGAGGGCTCTCGCTTGGCCGCCCGGTCGGTGCATCACTGGCCAGCCTGCAGCGGGAGCGTCTCCAGGACCCCCGCAGGAAACGGGGCCCCCCGGGCCCTCAGGCCTGTCGGCTGAGGCAGCTGCGTAAGCTTCTCACGCCTCGTTTTTTCCAACTAGAAAAACAAGCAGCTTCACATCCTCATGGGGTGAGCTGAGGACAAATGAGCCGGTTCTGAAAACCACCTTCGGGCTGGACCGGGGGCGGGAGGGGCCGGTGTCCCCGGAACAGCAGCCGTCCACTCCGCTGGGCAGGGGACACGCGGCCAGCAGGCAGCCCCTCCCCACTGCCCACCAGCACCACCTCCATTGTGGGAGGGGAGCCTCAGGGCCCCCCATGGGAGCAAGAAGCTCTCACCCCCGAGTGAACCAGCGCCTGAGCCAGTGCTCCCCAAGTTCAGAGCCTGGCTAAAGCACTTTGGGGTGCACAGCCCGTTCTGTTCCCGGAGGCCTGACCCCTCGGGAAGCTTTGCCCGCGACCGGGGCTCCCTGATCTGAGTTCCGGTCACCAAGGAGACGCCAGCTACTCTTCCGCATCCGGTGGGGGCCCCGAGCTCCTGGAGCAGAGGGGCGCAGGCCCCAGGCAACCCCCCACTCTCCGTGCCAGGTCAGCGGCTCATCCCCAAGGCCACAGGCCTGTCTCGGGGACGCGCCCGGAATGGCGTCTGTTGGAGCGTGGCTCTTGGGGCCACCCCCGGCGCCGGCGTGTCACCGCCCCTCTGCACCCCGCGCTCTGGAGGGGGCGTCCGCTCCCTGCTGCCCAGGCCCGGGGCAGGCAGCGGGGGCGCCGGCTCCCAGGCTGGGCTCCTGCCCCGCAGGCGCACGGGCGCCCCGGCCCTCCAGTCCTGCAGCGTTTCTCCCCGCACAGCTTGTTTTGAGACCCGGAAAATTTCACCTCCCTTGCAAGAATCGAGGGCCGTGGGCCCCCTTGCGCAGCCGACGCTGTTCTTCGTCGGGAAACCGGGAGAGTTAAACTCGGCTCTGCGGTTCTGACAAGTCTCCAGTGCGCGCCCGAGACCCCCGAGACCCTCCCGGGCGCGCGCCGCGCTGAGTTCTAGCTTTGCGGATGCGCAGCAAACCCCGCGGGAGGCAGAGCGGGCGGGGCCGGCACGCTCTCCGGAGGTGGGGCCTGCGAGGTCTGCCTCCGGGGCGCCTCCCCGCGTCATCACCCGCCGGAGCCCAGCTCCGAGGGCCGGTCCGCACGACGGTCTCGCAGGAGGACAGGGCCGCCTGGACCTGCCTCGCCGGCTGCGCGCCGCTGAGCGGGGCCAGGGGCCGTCTCCCCCACCCCTGCTGGCCCCGAGTCCCGTCCCGCAGCCGCCTGTCTCGCCTCGCAGGGAGTGGCAGGCGGGCCCAGGCCTGGCCGAGGACCCCGGTCTGGCGAGAGCCGCACGAGAAGCCGGGAGAGGGGTTCCCGGGCGGGGAGCGGCGCAGACGCGGGTCCCGGGCACGTGCCCGCCTAGCTCAGCCCGCGTGGGGGGCAGGAAGCACCGGCCCTGCGTCCTCTCCGGGGAGGCCCCGCGCAGGCTCTCCCCGCTTCGGACGGGAAGCCGGGAAGGGGAGACGCAGGGGTCTCCCTCCCGGGCAGGTGCGGCTGACTGGCCTGGCGGGAACCTGCGCCCCTGTGAGGAAGCGGGTTTTCTCTCCTTCAGCGCGGTGAAGACGTGAGCGCGGCTGAGGGGCCGGAAGGGCGCGGGGGCGGGCTGCGGGACGCGGGGGCTGAGCGGGGGCTGCGGGGCGCGGGCAGCAGCGAGGCCGAAAGGAGCGTCACAGGAAAGACTCACGAGGCGGCAGCGTCCCGCCGGGACCCCGGAGCAGCCGCAGAAAACCACACTGTTCAGAAAAAACCCCTAAACCAACCAGCAAGAGATGGCAAATGCCCGGGAAACCGTGACTCTTTCAAGTGAACTAACATTCCTGGAAGTCGCCCCAAACTGCTGGCCAAGAGAAGATTCTAGCCCGGCCGGGAACGGCGCTTTCTTGCCTCGGGTCCGCTGCCCGCCGGCGGGCTCAGCCAGAGGCTGCCGGGGCGGCTCAGGGGCGCGCCCTCGGCGGCTGCAGGGGGCTGCAGTGGGCGGGCAGGCGCGGAGGGCGCGTCCCGCCGCCGAGGCTCCCGCTGAAGCGGCTTTGTGACGAGGGCTGGTTGCGGAGCTATGCGGAGCCCGCCTTTTCCCAGAACCACTGATTCGCATCCTGTTTCCTGCCCTTCGGCCTGCAGAGGCGCGTCAGCTGTGGGCACCCCACGCCGCGGCCCTGGCCTGGGGGGGGCTTCTGCTGAGTGACCGGTCGAGCGCAGGAAGTGAAACCCTCACTCGGAGAGGGGACATCGCCCGCGAAGTGGCTTCAAAAGATGGCGCCAGGGACGCCTGTTTGCCAGGGGGCTCCATTCATTATCATGAAACACTAAAGACGATTTAGAGGATTTTCTTCTCGCGCTCAGAGCCGAGGCGCGAACCCGAGAGCGCGGCTCCGGCTCCGGGGGGCCTGTTCCAGAGACCGAGGCAAAGGGGATCTCCACAGGCATCGCTCTTGCTCTTTCTCAAGGAAATGATTTCACGCTGAAAACTCGTTAGGAGGAAATAAAAAGGCACCAGGATGAAGCTGGAGAGCGCGGCCTCCTTCCTGCAGCGGGAAACGCGGCGCCGCCCTTAACACAGGGTGGAGACCCAGCCCCGCACCTGGACCGTCCCGTGTCCATCCTTACTCCACCGAGCTGGCCCAGGAAAGATGGAGAAAGTGCTGGTGGAGGCCAGAGGCCTTGAGGAGAAGGGACAGGCCTGCCCAGGGCACGCACCGCGGGGGCTGGGGCCCAGAGCCGCCCGGGCTGCCTGCTCTGATCTCACTCCCTCCCGGTCCTCCGTGCCAAGCCCCCCGCAGCTACATGGGGGCGGCCTCGGCGGGGAGAGGCAGGGAGGAGGCGCTGCGGCGCTGCGGGGGCGGCCTCCGGCTACCTGCCCTCGGTCTGCAGGTTCTCCCCAGCCGGACGGCCCCTCGGGAGTGACCGGCTGCGGCCGGGCTTGCGGCCAGCCCAGCGTCGTGGACAGCCGCCTGGCTTTGTGTGGGCCGCCGGCCCCACCCCGGTGCACCAGGCGCTATCACCCACAATGAAAACTCGGGGCGCTCAGCCGTTGAACAGCTTGCGGAGCGGCGAGCTCCAGGAGCCCCGTCTGCGGCTCACGGTCAGGGCCGGGCTGGCCGCCGGCCCTTCCGCTCCTGCTCCGGCCTGTCGCCGGCCACTCCCTGCAGCTGGGGCGGGCGCGGGGCTCGAGGGCCGCGACAGCGTCTGGGAGGCCCCTTTCTGCCCCACACTTCACCTCCAGAGAGCAGCGGCAGTGACAAGCCCCCACCGAGGGGGCCGAGACCCCCGCAGGGGGAGGCGCCGCCTTCAGCGCAGTCCAGGCCGGGTGGACGCGCCCTCGAGAGCAGGTGGCTTCCCTGTCCGCGGCCTTGTCACTCTCGCTCAGGGAATGAGCCAGCGAGATGAGCTGGATTTGAAGGGACAGCAAAAGCACCTGGCAGCCCCCACGTGCACCCCTGTTCCTCACTGCAGCGGCCCCGCAGGAGATCCTCGCCCGACAACCAGACAAACCGCAAACCATGTAGAACCTGGAAATGGCTCGAAGTGGCAAACAAAGGCGGAGCCCCCGAATGAGGCCCAGGCCCGTGTGTGGCCAGGAGGTCACCCAGCAGCCGTCCAGCACGGACCGCGGCCCGTCGGCGTGGCAGAGGGGGCTGCGGGACCTGCACCGCTGCTCCCCGGCGGGCTGCGGGGCCCCCGTTCAGTCTGAGCGGTGACGGGCGCCTCCCGGTGAAGCGCTTCTGGGGGGCCCCACTGGGCTGGAGGGTCCTTCTCCGGTCTAGGGCTGGAGCTGACGAGGTGAAACCTGGAGTTCCAGGGCAGGTGCGCTTGGAAATGCGGCTGCTTTGTTCCAGAGACGCGGGCGCCCAGTGAGAAATGCTGCCACAGGGCCCAGCCCACCAGCTCTGTGTTCCCTTTATTCTCCCGAAGAAAAGGCACGGGGAGGGGGGACCACAGTCCCACTGGGGTTCAGCGCCCCCCCAGTTTCTGGACCATTTAAAGGAACATTGTCATCTAGTGAGCTTGAAAATCCCTCACGGGAAGAGACAGGCTGGGACCGCGCATCCCGGGAAAACAGGACACCCCTGTCCTGTATTCAGAGCCCGAGGCTTCCCACCGCCTCTGGAAATCAGAGAGCAAATACGCTAGACAAGGCAGACATCGCGGGGTCCCCCTCACGCTGGTCCTCACTCGTAGACTTCGTCCCTGCTGGCCCGACTGCCGAGGGAGCATCATCGTACGATTGATAAATTCAGCTGATCAGCCACGTATTCGAATCACAGACACGCACGTTACCGCCTCTGCCCGTCATCGGTCGGTCCCTGCTATCCCCTGCCCACCCGGCTACCACCCAGCACTCCATCGACCGCCTGTCTCTGTCTGTCACCCGTCTCTGCAAAGCCCTCTGCAGCCGGCGCACCTGGGAAGAGGGTGGTGAGGGCAGCTGCCCCACAGCGCCCTACCCCCACCTCCCACCCGGTGTGTGGGGGGCTCGGGTACAGGGGCGAGGTCTTCCCGGCACCCTGGGCACATCAGACACCCCTGGTGGCGGGCAGCAGCCTGCAGACGGGCCGGCCGGGAGAGGCCGTCCTGAGGCTGCCGCCTGACCACCCTCAGCCTCAAGGCGGGGGGCCGCCCGGTCAGCAGCCTGAGGCCCCGCTGCCCGCTCTCAGCCTGCTGGGCCGCGAGCCCGCGCCGCTTCCCGCCAGCGCCCCGGCAGCCCCAGCTCTGCGCCCAGCCCCGCCGCGAGCCGGCCTTGTCCCCGCCTGTTCCTCGGTGAGGAATGAAAGGAATCTCTCCTGGGAGCTGCCCCGTGCCTCAGAGGAAAACAAGCACAGAAGTTCCCACATGCGGAGAACTGAGGCCGCCAGGTCTCCGGGAGGCCGCGGCCGGTGCCAGGGCCCGCCAGGCCGCACAGAGGTGAGCGGGGCCTCCGTGCCCTCGGCAGGCCACCCCGGGGCCGCAGCGCGTTGGGCAGGAGGTGCAGGGCCCTGGGGCCAGCCGCTCGCAGCACTGGGCGTGCGGGAGCTGCGGGGCAGCGGCGAGCCTGGGGCATCGTCCCCAAGCCCCAAGGGCCAGGCGAGGAAGATGCTTCTGGAACCAAGAGGGGCCAGCCCTGAAGCAGGCGGCCCCGAAGGAAGAGGGACTCGCCGGCAGAGCAGGCGGGCGAGGCGAAGGAACGGCGGAGCCCGCAGAGGGTCTCTGTCCAGCCAACCCCGAGCCGCTGCGGCCGCCAAGGACGCGCTGCCCACAGCGTTTACTAAGCGCCGGCGATGCGCCAGTCCCGAGCAGGGGCTGGCCGGAGCCTCGGGTGGTGCTTTAAAGAGCTTAAAAGACACCGAGTTTGGTGAATAACGGACTAAATGACAGAGCACGGGCAGGGGAGGTCTCGCGCGGCGCCGGAGACCAGACCGGGACGTCCTTCCGGGGCTCGCCGTGCGGCCGCCCTGTGCTGGGAGGGCAGACGTCCTCCCAGTCTGCCCCGCATGGGACGCCGGGCGCTTCACCCGCTGGCCTGGTTCTGCGGCCTGCGGCAGCAACGGGGCTCACCCGTCCTCGCGCCCAGCTCCTCCCCCATGCGGCTAAGTCGCAGGCCCCCCCGCACCCCACAGGCCCACCCATCGCGACGGTGCCACCTCCACCACCGCCGGGCGACCTCTCTGTGCTCCCCGCTCAGGGCAGGCCTGGGAGGGGCCCTGAGGCCTCTGTGCAGTGTGAGCAACTGGCCCCGTCCAGGTGGGAGCTGGCGGTCAGCTGGGAGACAGTCCGTGTGCACACAGCACCCCATTCCCGCGCCCCGCACGGCACCCCAGTCCCGCGCCCCGGCTTCCCGTAGCCGGGAGAGGCCTCCGGGGTCGGACGTTTTTAAAGCCCGACGTCCTGGCCACAGACACACGGCCGCCGCCAGGCAGATACCCTCTGTCAGAGCCAACAGAGAACAGTCTGAAAGGCGCCCACTTCCTGCCCGGGAAACGGGGTGCGCTCCGCAGGAAGCCGTCTTCCTGTTCGCCCGCATCCTCGCAGGGGGCCCCGGCCGCCAAGCCCGGGCTCCAGCGCCGGCCGCGTTTGTGCTGCAGTGGCCACACCCCACTCGGCCCACAGGGCGTCGGCAGCGTCTCCTGCCACCTCCCGCAGACGCCCCCCGCGTCTGACCGCGAGGGCCGGGGTCGCCCCCGGGGGTCGCCCCCAATGCATCGGCTCCTGGCCCCCGATCACGAAAGGACGGAGACGGCACCTGCTTCTCATTGCGTCCGTGTTGGGGAGCAGGGCTGCTGGGCCTGGCGCCCCGGAACGAAATCGCATTCAAGGACGTCTCGCCCGTGCTGCTCTGCTGTTGGGGGCCAGCGCGAGGGCCCTCTGGAAACAAACAGGCGTCGCTTTTTCCCTTTTCTGAGTGTTTTGCCGGCGCTGGAGGCGCTCCGGCTCTCCCCGGCGACACGTGGGTCGCACCGGGCCGGGGCGCCCTGGGCCTCGCCCCGAAGGGGCTTAAGTGGGGCGTGGTGGCGGGGTCGCCTTCAGCTTTCTTCTTGCTCTCGCTGCCCTGCCACCGGTCTGTCAGCAGGCCTGCCGGGGAAGCCGGAATCAGGGTTTTCCAAAGCGCTGTCCAGGGGGCATCTGACTCAGGTGCCAGCCGGGCGCTGTCAAACGCAGGGCCCTGGCCGAGCCTCTGGACTAGCAAACCCCGATCTTTCACGTGGGCCTGGAACCTGCGTTTGGCCACAGCCCCGACGGACCGCGTGAGGGCTCCCCTTGTTGGTAAGGAGCGACGAGGGCTGGGAGACCTTTCGAACCCGTCGCCTTTTTTAGGGGCACGGTCTGGGGACAGGGGACCTTCCCCACGTCCCTCAAACCTGAACACGGAGGCAGCTCCTTGTCACTGCTCTGCCTGAACTGAACATCCCCTGCCGGGAAGGGCGTCTGCACCCCCAGAAGCCTGCCCGCGACGGCGGGGGCTCTGCAGGCAGCGACCCGAGCGGGACATCACACCCCCACGGCGCGTCTGTCTGGGGTCTCGGGGAAGAGGCCGCAGTGTCCCGGGGCTTGCTGCAGCCGCTTTCCCAATCGCCGTCCAGCCGGAAACGGCACGGCCCGCGGCGGGGCAGACCTCGGCGCCCTGCTAGGCTTTGAGACGTGTGAGCGGTCACTGCCGGCGACTGTCCAGTTCTAAAGCCTTTTTCTTGCCCCTCTGCCCAAGGAAGAATTTCAGGTCCAGAAAACAAGCGCGCCCGCTTCAGAGCAGACGCTCCAGACTCTGTGAGGAAGGCGGCTCTGGAGCAGAGTGCGGGGCTGGGCTCAGCACGCGTCAGCGACACCCGCTTCGGCGACACCAGGCACCTCATCGTGTGCAGGGTCAAGCTGGGGCAGATCTAGCAGCCCCTCACCAATCTCACTGTCCACCACGGGCCAACGAGGCCTCTCTCCCTCTAAGCAGGACGCAGACGAGCCAGGCTTGGGCGGCGCAGACGCGGCGTCTTCTTCCTGCCGCCCCCGGCACCCCGCAAGCAGGCGCAGAGGCAGGCTTAGTCCAGGAGACGCTTGGGGGGTCGGGGGTGTGCAGAGAGCTCGGCCCCGGCTCAGCGAGGGCCGCTGTAGTCGCTGCTGCTGCCCCAGCCCGCAGCCCCCCGGCCAGTCGGCCACGTCCTGCGACCGGCCTGTGGACACGTCGCTCGGCGTCCGAGGCGTGTCACGCTGCGTCTCGAGAGCACGGAGCCGGCGTCGCTGCAAAATCCACACTCTCGAGATTACTATGTCCACTCCGCTTCTGGGACTGGGTGTGCACCCGCTCCCCAAGCACCCGCTCACTGGACACCTCCACGGTCTCACCTGCTTTTGGGGCCCCAGTAGGATAACCAGGCATTTGGGGTGAGAGCCGTTCGGGTGCGACGCTTGCTTTTTAAACGATCAGGTGAATTACACTCAAGTCCAGCGAGAGCTGAGAGCTGCCGAGAGCCCCGAAGGCACACAGCTGTTCCCGAAATCTGGCCTCACACCCTCAACATCTGGGGCGACCGCCAGGCCACCTGTGAGGCCCCTTTGCTTACACAGCTGAGTGAATGACCCAGCAGGTGGTCATCGCCGCCACTATGGACAGGTCACTACGGAAACGCTGACTGTCAGCTAACACCCCTCATCAAACAGGCTCACGGGGCCGTCCGCTGCGGAACTGCCCAATGCGACGGTCTCTGAGACCCGAGGCAAGGCCGCCCGTGGCCCGGCGAGCCGGGTCGTGTCCGGGAGAGAGGGGACAGCTCAGCCTGTGCGGTCAGGGCAGCCCGTCTGGGCGCGGAGAGAGCTGACGCTGAGTGGGGGTCTGAGGTCGCCCCCTTCTCAGGGGCTAGCCGCGGGGGACGCTGGGAGGCGAGGGAGGTGGCACGGAGGCCTCGGGGGCTCACCAGAGGTCAGACCGTGCCTCACACTGACAAGCCTTCACTGTGAGAGGCGAGCCAGCGCCTCGGAGAGGCCTCCTGACCTAAAACCGTGCAGGACACGCTTGCTCCCAGAGGAGGGCCGGACACGCGCACCCCGCGGGGCTCCGGACGTCCGTTGGCCGTCAGCAGCGGCTCCCCACCCCCCGTCCCCGCACTGGCCAGGCTCCCTGGGGCAGACTGGTATTTCCCGGCCCCCAGAGCGGCCCAGGGGCTCTGCGACGGCTCGGCCGCACGGTCGGCTCACGGACACAGCGGGACAGCGGCCGCCACAGACCGAAAGCGCCGCTCGCGGGAGCCCGGTGTGCCCGCTCTCCTGGCAGACTGGAGTCGAGATGTTCCGGGGCTGAGCCCGGCCCTCGCCCCGCAGCTCTCCTGCCAAGAAGGGCATGGAGCTCCCCGGAGGGAGCTGCTAACTAAGCTAAGCAGGTCGGAAGGAGAAGGACAGACATGGATGACACCGTGACACAGCGAAGGAGCAGCCCCACTAACCAAGGCAAACCCTCGGTCCACACAGCGTGCCTTCCCCTCGACGCAGAGCAAGGGACTTACAGGGCTGATCCCGATGGTTATTTTAGGGTCAGAGAGTCTTGGCTGAGTGAGTAAGGCAGCAAAACACGGAGGTTTGGCCTCTCCGGGGCTCAGGGGTCAGTCTCAGACGGTGGAGCTGTCAGCAGCCACTGTGGCACAAGTTCGATACCCGGCCAGGGAGCTGCCCACAGGGCGCAGCAGACCTCTCCTGCCTCCCCGCTGCCTCCTCAGCAGTGGATTTCAGTGGATCCGCCTGTTCTGCTCCCTGCTCTGTCTCTGGGGAGTCCTCGCACCCCACCCCTGTGGCCTGCACCCCAGCTCTTGTATGCATAGATGAATAAATCTTAGAAGAAAAAAACACAAAACACAGTGTTTGACAGCAGTCCCAAAACCCCTCTCGCGACGCTCTCTCCCACCTGCGACTCCGCAGGGTCAAAACGCGTCTACGGGCCGCACTGGTGACGGTTGGGCTTCCCTTTCCAGGTGACTGGGTGAAACACGGGGTGTGAGGTCTGCCCGAGACGCGCAGCCCAGAGCCCCTGCAGCGTCTGCAGCACCGCGGCCGGCTGGGCCAGCGCCGACAGGCTGAACTTTCAAGCAGGCGCATCAGTTCTAGCGCAAGCCTCTGCCACTCGCTCCTGGAGACACGCTTGCACTGAGACCGTTGTTTATCTGGAATCCAAATTCATGGCATCGCTCGTCTTTCTGTGTCCCAGATCTGGGAACTCTCTGTCCAGAGGCTGTTGAGTCACGGCCACCCCCAGACTGAGGGCCACGAAGCCCCAGCGGCCTGTTTTCACGGTCTGCGAAGAGGCAGACTGGCCCCTCCTCTGAGGAATGTCGGCAAATGCTTGCCGGCAGCGGGCAGAGGCCCACGGCAGAGCGGCCGGCGGGTGGCTTCTGCCGCAGGCTTTAAGGCTGACCGGCGGCCGGGCTGAGCAGGGGCTAAAGCGCCTAAAACTCGGCCCCCGCTCGGGGTTCTCATGATCTGTGTCCCCCAGAGAGCAGGCTCGGGGACGCTGCGTGGTCCAGAGGGCAGACTGGGGGTGCCTGCCCTGCTCCCCGTGGCCGCTGGGCGGGGCCAGCCGGTCCTCACCACCTGGGCCCTCCCCGGGCAGAGACCAGCCCCGCCAGCCGCAGACACGCACTCGGTCACCCCAGCGCCGCCGTGGGTCTGCTTGGGGGCGCGTGAGCAGCAGGGACCCCGAGCCCCCACAGACCGTTCCCTCGAGCGGCCCAGGTGTGTCCGCTGCAGGGCGCCCAGCGGTGGGCTCCGGCGCGAGCTCCGCTGCCGTCCCAGACTGTCCCTAACTCCCAGAAATGCAGGCTCACGCCCCAAACGGTGTCTGTGCGGGGACGGGGCTTCGTCTGCCACGCTGCTGGGTTCGGCCTGGGCAGGGAGCGGCCTCAGTGCAGCCGCCCGAGCCGCCGTGTGGGGCCCCTGCTGCGCCGGAGCCCGGAGCCCTGCGCCCCACGGAGAGGGGGGCCGCCTTCCTGGGGCCAGCCCCGCTCCCCGGTCCTCGGGACACAGGTGAGTCCACACTCGGGGGAGGGGACGGGGTCCCACCTCGGGGGAGGGGCAGCGAGAAGTGGACTCTGCAGCCAGCACGACGGCCAGCGACTGCGCTCCCCGTGGGTTAACGTCAGTCGTGCGTTTCCTTCGCCGCACCGTTGGCTCGGCCTTCCGAGGGCCGGCGAGAAGCAGGCGTAGGACTTTCCTGGAGCTCTGCAGACTGTTTGAAAACGGAAGTAACGCTGTTTAAAAATGAGAAAGTGCATCGTCCCCTCCTAAGCCCAAGACAGCGGCCCCGCTGCAGACGGAGGTGCGGGTGGCGCGGGGAAGTGGGGGCAGAGAGGGGAGGGGCCGAAGGCTGCGGTGGGGGCACGGGGGGCGGCGCTGGGGGCTGGGGCTCGCAGTGTCGGAAACCGCTGTTACCTCGGGGCGAGACCCGTGGGGGCGGCGACCTCAGGGCAAGGGCAACACCCCACTGGCCACGCAGCCCTGATCAACACTGATCTGCTCCCTGGAAAAGCCGCTTGGGAGGGGAGATTCTGCCCCCACACACCGAGGGCTAATCTCAAAGTTTCCATGTAGGTTCGGAAGCTGCAGGCTGCCGCCAGCAGAGCGACGCGGCTCCTTCTCACCCGCGGCAGAGACGCTCTTCCGGGCGGCGTCCACCCCCAGCGAGGCGGCGCCGGGCCCCTCCACGCCGACACCCGGTCCCTTGACGGTCGTGCGAGCGCCTTCGTGAAGCGCCGCGCTGCCCGGCGCCCTCGACACACGGCCTCCGTGACGGGCGGGGCTTGGCGCCCCGAAAACCCTGGGACCCAGGCCCAGATCAGCAGGCGGCCACACGACAGCCGGAGCCGGGCCAGCGGCCAGCGCGTCCGACCGGTCAGAGGCTCCAGGCGCCACCAGGGGGCAGGCGGAGCTGGGCGGCCTGTCCACCGCGGTCCCGGAACCAACCAGGGCCCAGCCCGCCCCGCTCCTCGGCCCCCAGCTGCGGCGCTCGGCCTGACCGCTCTGTCCCTGCCGGGTCCTCCGCCCGTCCGGCTCATCGCCACGCCGCCGGGCAGGCGCCATGAAGTCAGGACGCCAAGTCGCAGGGACGGACCGTTGCCCCTGCCCAGAGTGCAGAGAGGCCGCTGCTCCCTCCTCGGCGCCGCCCGGCAGCCCCAGGACCAGGAGCCCAGTGATGACTGCCGGGGCGGCCGCAGGCCGGGGCCAGGGCGAGACGCTCGCTGAGGAGGGCAGTGCCTCTGGGGCTTTTATCCACTGAGGCCCTGTCCCCGGGGTGAAGGCTGAGACCCGGCCTGCTCCCCTCGTGGCCACGGCGAGCTCGGGTGGGCAGAGGCCAGGAGCCTCAGCGTGGCCATGGCCAGCACGAGTGCCCCCGGGAAGACGTCAGGCGAGCCCGACTCTCCGCACTGGACTGGACTGTCCACCTCTGTCCCTCTCCTTCAGGAGCGTGGGGAGAAAGGCCTCCTGGAGTCTATTTCTGGAAGCTTATGGACTGCTAGGCATGGACACTCTGGCTTCCAGCAGTGCCCACGCGCCAGCCAGGCCCAGCCCGCCGGTGTCCACGCCCCCACACACCTGGCCCGGCCCGGCCCCGTCTCCCTGGAGGGCTCGGCCAGGAGACTGGACTCACATGCAAAAAGGCCGCGCTTTGCTGACGTCCGGCCCCGGGAGGGACCCAGCACGCACCCACCTGCCCTCGGGAGACCCCCGCCCCAAAGGAGACGCGGCTGGGGGAGGGCACAGGCCGCTGTCCCCGCCCCTCGGGTGCGTGCGCCCTGGGGACAGTGTCCTGTGTCCGACACCGGGAGGCCCCGCACTCAGCCGCACGAGCCGGCCCAGCCTGCTCCGCCGGGTGCACCGGCCCAGACCTCAGGCCCAGGCCTCGCAGGCGAATTCCTCTCTGGTGAGGTTGCTCTGGCTGGCCGGGGGCCACGGTGTCCAGGCCGCAGCGCAGAGCCGGCCGCACCCGCCGGACAGGGCCGCGAGAGCCGCAGCTCGGCGAGTATTTCCGAGCACGCGGCTGCCCCCAGCGGCTTTCCCTCGGTCACCTCAAGGACACTGCTTTGGGGAACAGCCTATGAAAATCAAGAGCCTTTTGCTGAGTCCAGGGTTTGAACAAAGAAAATGAAAAGCGGTTTCTAAGCAGAAACATGCAACAGAAACTTCAATTCTTACCAAATAACTTAAGAATGTCTGAAAGAAAACATCCCAAACCTGGCTGGTGCCAGAATTTCTCAGATAAGTCAAGAGAGGAGAAAAACACGCGTGCAACCCCAAACCAAGGAGTCTAAGAGTGGCATGAAGAAAGCAGAACAACATTGAAATTGTTGTTCAATAATTAACAACCATTTCCTAGAAACAGTGATTAGACATCTGAGGGTTTCGAACTGATTTTCTTTTGCAAACGGCAGAAGGGGTCCTGCAGGGCCTGCCCCCCCCCCAGGAGCCACGGGGCTGCAGCACTGTCCCCCAGAAGCTTCTTTTTCAAACAGAGCCTGGGGCCAGCACCCACTGCGTGTGTGGCCTGAGAACTGGAACTTCGTGGCCCTGGGCACAGAAATGCAAAATTCCCTCTGTGTTAATCGGCCTCCCCGGGAACAGAGAGCGGAGCGTGCAGACTGTGAGCTGACTTAAGAATTAACAAATGTTTTCCTCAAACCACTAGAAAACAAAAATCTGAGTCCTCCGTTCCCTTATTCCAGGAAAGAAAGAAAGAAAAATTCTGCTATTCCAGAAATTTTCAATTATTTTGGGTCTTCATTCAATTTTTGGAGAAACCATGGCATCTCTGGCGGGCAGTGGGGTGACTGGTGTAACCCAGTAAATCCTGCCTTGCAAAGCCATAGCGAGCTACCGGAGGCGGGAAGGGGGGCGTGGATGTGGAAAACACAGATTTATCTGCTGGATTTCGATATCCTCGGACCAGAGAAAACTTTTCTTAAGTAGGAAAGTATTATGCTTAGTTTTCAAGTGTTATTTTTAAAAGCAGTTAGCAAGTTTTCAGAATTGTTATCCTCAATAGGTGGATGTGAAAACTGAAATGGGTTGAAAAACACATTCCACAAAACAGGGGCTGCTCAATGAAAATCTCCCACGATTTTCCCCGTGTTCAGAAAGAAAATCTCCTGCTATTTAGAACACGGCCGTGACGATGATACCAGTGCAAAAATGTCCAGCTTACAGAAGTCCGCAGAAGATGCGTCCACGTCTCGTTCACAGATGCACGTTTCCTTCCTTCACATACACACGTCTGCACGGCTAGAGTCTCAGTTTTCGCGTGTGACGGCACGTAAGGCCTTTCAAAAATCCACATGTGCTGCTGTCGATACCTCATTGACATTTTTTCTCAGCGTCTGAAAGTGGAGCGGCGGACACGGGGGGGGGGGGGCTGCCCCCGCCTGCCCCACGCCCCCGGGCACAGAGGGGGGCTAGGGCTCAGTGCCCTGAGGCCGGCGTCCAGCGGCCCGCGACACATCGCAGCCGTGCCCCGGGGCGGCCACTCCCAAACCCAGGCTGGGCTCGGGCACTCACCGGCGAGTGGACAGCGGCGGAGAGGGCAGAGCACGACAGGGCTGCCCCCAGAGCCGGCCTTGGTGTGCGCCTCTCGCAAGTTCAGCTCTGTCCCGCTGGCCTCAGGTGCTGGCCGGAGCGGCAGAGTTCGCTCGGCCGGTCAGCGCTGTGGAGGTGGGGCTCCCGTGCGGGGCTGGGGCCCTGGGGTGCTGGCCAGGCGGCGACGGAGATCAGCAGCTGCGGCAGCAGCGCCCGAGCCCCTGCCCGAGCGAGGACACCGGGAGACCGCCGCCGGCCGGAGGGGCCCCCGGGGCTGTGGGGACACCGGGACCTCCAGGGGCAGCGGTCTGGCCTCCCTTCAGGCCCTCCTGGGCGAACACGTCACCGGGTCCCCGCGGCCATCGTCCAGCGCTGAGCTCCAGGGCTCGCCCGCAGGTGGACGGTCGCTCGCCCCGCGGAAGGCCAGCGGAGCTCCGGCGAGGACCGCTGCCTGTGGCAGCCCGAGGGCCAGGGCTGCTGGCAGCATCCCCTCCGGCCGGCGGGCGCCCCAGAGCCGCTGCCCCCTCCTAGCGGCCGCCCGCGTGCTGGCACGAGGCCTCAAACTGCCACAGAGCGAGCGCGGGCGGCGCACCGTCGCGCGAGGGCCTGGGCAGGAGGCTGCGCGGAGACTCGGGCGAGGGCCCGGTGCGGGCAGTCCCAGGCGGACACGGGGCACAGGTGCCGGCCTGCGCTGAGCAGCCCACCCCGTCCCTTCCGAAGGAGCCTGGAGATCGGGGGCAGCAAGACAGAGACCCCGAGCCCCGAACGCTGAGCGCTGACCAAACAGCAGGGAACCGGCGTCTTGCGGGCTGCTCTCAGAGGCGCCCCGGCCGGGCCGCGCGGGGGCTGGCTCGCCAGCACCAGCTCCTTATGCCGCTGGTCACGCAGCCAGCGCATCCCTGCGAGCTGCCAAAGCCAGCTGAGAAGACACGTCACGCCCATCAACAAAAGGCAGGCCCAGAGCCCGAGTTCTCGATTCCCCTGTCCAGGCCGCGCGGCCGCGCCCGGGAAAACCACCCCACTCCGCCCCGGCACAAGAAGCCCTTCAGGGGACGATGCTCCGTCCCTGCCTCCTCCTTCAGGCCCAGGATTCCCTTCTCCAAGTCATCTCTGGATCAGGAGAACAACCTTTAAGGCCACTGCTGTCCAGGGCCTCCCTGGGGGCCAGGGGTTAACACTTTTTGCTCCGCTCACGTATTCACGTGTTCATCTAGTCTCCGGTTTTTCACGCCACGGTGGATTGATTTGGAACTATTAGGAGCTATTTCTTTGATCATCCTCAGTCTAGAAGCTTTAATCTCCATGCATCTAAAATTTCATCAAAATATAGGTGCCTCCCTGGTGGCGCAGTGGTTGAGCGCTGCACTGTGGAGCTGTCGGCAGCAGCGACGCAAGTTCGACGCCCAGCCGGGGAGAATCCCACATGGCGCGGCAGACCTCTCCTGCCTCACCTGCTGCTCCCCTCAGCAGTGTGTTTCTGATCTGCCTGTTCTGCTCCCCGCTCTGTCTCTGGTGAACCCTCTCGCCGCCCCACGCCTCTGGCCTGTATCCCAGCTTGTATGTATAAATAAATTAAAAAAAAAAAAGAATTTTAAAATTTCATTAAAATACATCCAGTAGTTCAGGAGCTGTGTGTGTTTTATTGAATGCTTATACCATTCATGCGGTGGCAGAGAAAATGGCCAGCACAAGAAGTGTTAAGTCTTAGTCCTATCAAGCTATCAGCAGCCACTGAGGCCTGAGTTCGATCCCCGGCCAGGGAGCTTCCCACAGGGCGCAGCAGACCCCTCCTGTCTCCCCGCTGCTCCCCTCAGCAGTGGATTTCAGTAGATCTGCCTGTTCTGCTCCCCACTCTGTCTCTGGGGAGTCCTCTCAGCCCCACACCTCTGGCCTGCACCCCAGCTCCTGTGTGCACAAATAAATAAATAAATAAATCTTTTTAAAAAACCCAAAATCCTTCAAGCTTTCAGAGGAATTTCACATAAGGATGGAGAGGGCCTTTAGAAAATCTTCATTCCCATTTCTTGCTGCTGGCAGACTGGAAAAAATTTGCAATTCTGTCTCTGGGAAAAAAAAATCTGCGTTTAGGTGGTTAAGAGTTTCCTCAGGCTACAAGATCTGGCGGGCCAGGGCCCACAGGGCTGCCACAACGCTGCTGAAAGGCAGAGAAACATAAATCTCCACGTTTAAGGGGAAACAATAGTGACATAAGGACAATCCTGAAGAATGACTCTTCGAGACTTTAAAATTCTCATAAACAACCTTTTCTCGGGAAAGCTATAAAAACAGCCAGTTTTGCCTGAGTCAGAGCAATTTTATCTAACTAATAGCACCCTCCGGACCCCTGAGAAGTGGCCACGCTCCACGACCGATCGAGTTTGGACGTGGCTCACCGAGAAGCGCCCAGGAGACGCGCCTGCTTGTTTTCCTCTTTCAGATCTAGAGCAGAGGTTGGCAAACCAGGGCTGAGGAATGCGGCCCCCTGACTGTTCTGTAAATAAAGTTTTATTGACACAGACACTCGTTCACACATTGTCTCTGGCTGCTTAGAAGAGCAGCCCTGAGGGCTGTGCCCCTAAGACAGCCACCTTTTGACCCTTGATGGGACAAAGCCACAGTCGCCTCCGAGTCCTGTGTTTATGGACTTGCTTCTCCTCCATCAGCGCGCCTCTCGCCCTCCCAGACCCCGCTGAGCCCCGTCTGTGACGGCACACCCTCCAGCCCTCGCTCTGCTCCCGACACAGAGGGCCCGCAGAGGGCCCGCCAGTGCCATGGCTCTGTCCCCCACCCGCCTGGGCACCCCCAGCCCATGCCGACCGCACGGTCCTCACTCCTGGGGACCCACTGTCTGTCCCCCAAATCTACACGCGCTGTCCTTGGCGCTCAGGGCCCAGCCACACGCACGTCCTCCTCGCGAGGATGCTTCCGCGTGCGTTCACGCTCTTCCCTGTCACACAGCCGCTCCCCACTGGGGTGCTGTTCCCCATAACATCGAGAGTACTGCTGGGCACACAGTAAACAACCGACAAATACTCAAGTTTTCTTGGGTTCATCAACAGCCATTTCTACACTTCTCGAAAAGTTGCGTTGTCGGTCACCATCAGAAAGCGCCATCGGCCTGCACAGCCGAAAACGCCTGATGAGACTATTTCAGAGCTGCAAAGGGGCTGTTCCTGCAGGCGGAACATCTGCGTGCGCACAGGACAAGCTGAGCGTCGAGGAAGGACATGCCCGGACTTCACCGCGGGAGACCAAGCGGCCTCGCTAGCTGTGGCGGCCGGGTGGACGGAGACAAAGCGCCTTCCTTCCCGGCACCGCGGGGGCCGAGGCTGGCTGCGTCCTCTTCCTGCAGGGCCGCGGGTCCCCGCGCTGACCCCTGGCTCCCAGCGAGGACACTGCCGCGAAGGAAGCGGCGCAGCCCCAGCGCTGGACGCAAACGTCAGCGGATGGTGACACGTCACCGGGGTGGCGCACCGCACCGGTAGCATTCGGACCAGTGCTCAGCAGCCTGCCTCGTCCTGGCACAGGGAGCGCTTGGACGCCATCCACGCGCCATGCCAGGGGCGAGAGGCTCACGCGGCTGGAGGCTGCCGGCGTCGGGCCTGAATTGGGGGGCGGGCGAGGCGGCAGCACTGGGCCGCTGCCGTGTGGCTGAGGGCCCCCTCAGCCCGGAGATACCCACAACTGTTACCCGCCCGGCGATGAAGCCGACGCGTCACAGAGAAGCCAGTGGCGGGTCTGTAGAGGGAGAACAGTATTAAGCTCGTCGGACACAAGACAAAGCCGAGCCAAGGAATATTTGCGTTTTCAAGTCAAGTCACACATTCTCTACTTCCAGCAAGAGAAGATTTATTTTTTCAGTGGCTGGGCTCTCAAAGTAAATTTGGGAGATCGGAGACAAAGAACCTGATTTTGTACCAAGTCTCCACCGTGAGGCCAGGCGGAGGTCTCCACGGTGCAGTTCCCAGCGCTGCTGCAGTCGCCGCCGCTCCAAACCGCCCCTGGAGGAAGCTCAGGTTCGGCTACGCATCAAGGGCTCTTTTTCAGGCTTTAGGTGTCCTTGTAGCTATTATTGCTGCAGATGATTTTGTTAAGGAGAAGTCAAGGTGCTCTTCCAGTCTCCGTGGAGAGAGCCTCACCTGTCACACGGTGAGCGCAAGGTGTGAAGGTGGCAGACTTGATCTAGAGCAGCACAGAAAACGACGACCACGCTAAGGGACGGCAACACACCTGCCACCTCACCTGATCGCTGCGTGCGTGTTGAAAACGTTTAGGCCCACACCGCTAGCGACTTCCAAGGAGCCACCACAGTGTGGTGAGCTGTCCTCACCGCGCCACGTAGGTCCCAGAACGCACCCACCTGACACTTTGTACTTCATCTGCCACACCCATCACGCCCACCTCACCAGCCCCTGCCCCACCCTGCTCTGTGCTGTCCACTGTGGGTTAGAGTCCCACACGCAAGCGGGAATAGACAATACACATCTGCCGATGTTTTAATGAGCCAGGCGCTGCTGCAAGAGCTACGTTGTGGGGTGTGAACTTTCTCCAGAGCAAGGTCTAGACGGTCAGCCGAAGAACCTGTTCGCAAAACGGCACAGCACACGATCGCGGAGGGACACAGCGGCGGAAGCTTCTTGGAGAGACACAACTGTCCTCAACAAGGGACTCAGCCAGGGCCGCTGGCCGTGGCCCGGGCCTCAGGCAGCAGCTGTGGGCCTCGGCGGTCAGCGGAGGCCACGGAACGAAGAGGCGCTTTGGGGGGCGGCCCCGGGCTGAACCCGGAGCAGACGCCCACCCGCCAGAGCTAAGGCAGGTTCACGCAGTCACAATCGCAGCGAAAGGTGTGGACCAGCCGATGCCGTTAGGCACGCCAGGGAGGCGCAGATGCTGGCTTGGAAGACTCAACACGCTGGGAGCAGACAGTGGGGCCTGGGCCGCCGCCCCAGGGAGGGCGACTTTCCTGGCGAGCTGGGTGAGCAGCCGTGACCCCCATGGAGGACAAGTGTCCAGGCTCCTCAGGACACCCACGACCAGCCCTCAGGCCTCAGGTGTCCCGGCCAGTTCCGGGACAGATCCCCGACAGGACCCCGAGCTTTCAGAGCTCTGTTTCCCGGAAACCGAGGCCTCCCCTAGATGTCTGCGGGGTTGAGAGTCTGTGAGTTAGCACAAGTGTGCCCGGCAGATCCTACATTTCTTTAAGTCTTTGGATTAGGATGAGGGGAATGAAGAAGGTGGCCCAGCCCTGGGCGGGGGCCACGCCTGAGCTGTCGACTTTGGAGTTTCCGCTGGGACATCACAGCGTGGCGCATGCCAGCAGGGCACAGCCCCGTTAGAGTGAAAGGGGGGGTCCTGTCACATGCAGAAGGGTGTCCATGGTGCAGGCACACAGAAGGGCCTCAAACTCCAGCACCCCACTCCCTGGCACCCCACCCCTCCTGTGTCTTCTCAACGCTTCTGATCTGAACTGGGGGCCGCAGCCGCCGACTGGGAGCAGGCAGCGTCCCGGTGAGGCCGCCAGCACCGCCGGCCACCAGCTACAAGGAAACCGCCGCCAGCGACTTTGTTCTCTGCGGCGACACACGGCCTTAATTTATAATCTACGTTAAAGACAAGGGTGAACACCGGCACCTTAGAAAGAGAAATCACCGCCAGAACAGATCATTTGGAAAACTCACTGCGATTATTCTTTCTCCAGGTTTTGCTCACATACAAAAAAAGAAAATCTGGCTGCTAGTATGCAGCGGTAGCAACTGTGTCAGTGTGGCCTATTTACTGGACTTACTGTTATTTTCACAGTGCTTTGGCACGGCCTGTGTTCAGTGCGATCGCCACATTACCATCTTGGCCAAACCCGCTGCTCCAGATAACCCTGAGGCACCCGCGGGTCTTGCCATCTCGCGGCACTGCCGAGGGGAAGGGGCTGCTGGATGTAGAAAAATGTGAATTCTCACTGAAGGGCCGAAGGCTGTGCACTTCATTCCCGAGGCTGGCACCAGCTACACAGTAACTAAAATCAAGAAGTGATGATTAAGACGTCTGCGTCTCCTGAAACAGCGCCTGATGGACACCAACCCGCTGAAGCACACGCAGCTGCGCTGAGACGGCATCACCACCACACTCAACGTGTCACACCACGTCTGCAACTCTGTGTAGAACAGGAGGCTCGGCGCCGGCGCGGGCAGAAGATCCTGGGCCTGTCTTATTGCCAAGACCACGCGTGGCTGGGCGGGAGAGTGGCGCGAAAGGGCGTGTTTGTAACGCCTTCGAGGCTGAGGGCCTTTGCACCTACGCTGCCATGCGATCACACCACCCAGATCTTCCCAACACGCGTGTTTCTGCTTTAACGGGCGGCTGTGTCGACGCCAGGCACGGCAGAGCCGGCTTCTACTTTTGTGAGAATAGGGGTGCTCCTGGCGGGTGAGTGGGCCTTTCTTCCCAGCCCCACTGGAAAAGTTTTTTGGAAACCCGCCAGGAGCTGCGGCCCTGGTTCTCACAGGGGATGGCAGTTGGCAATGTCTGGAGACATTTTTGATGGTTGTAACTCGGGGGGAACGAGGGGAGCCACGGCTGAGCATCCCACACAGCTGAGGGGACGGCCCCAGAGGAAGTATCTGCCCCAACGGCCAGCCAGCAGTGCCAAGCCCCGTGTCTTGGGGGGTCCCTGTCCCACCGGGCATTGGGGTCCCGGTCAGCGCCTGCCGCCCATTCACTGACCAGGCAGGCCCCGTGAAGCGGGGGTGGGGGGACGCAGGGCACCCGCGGCCACGCACAGACCTAGCCAGTGGGGTCCAGGTTAGTGCCTGGTCAGGTTAGTTCCTGGTTAGGTCCTGGTTAGGTCCTGGTCAGGCCCAGGTTAGGGCCTGGTTAGGCTGAACACGAAAGCTAGGATGGACTGCCGACGGCCAAGCTAGGCAAGGGCAGGGCGGAGGCGGCTGGGGGTGTGGGCTGGTGGGGCCGTGGGAAAGAGCAGGTGAGCCCTGCCCTCTTGCCCTCTGCGGAGCAGGCCGGCGGGGTGGGGGAGCGGAACAAGGAGAAGGCTGGACACTGCCGACCTCACCCTGTTGGCACATGCAGGAAGTGAAGGTGTTACAGGGCAGCCCCGATATAAAACGGGGGGCCTGACTGGGTCTTCACCTGCGCTTTAAAGGGACTTGTAAGACTCAACTGCAGGCACACACATGACACTAGCAAAGGGCTAATTTACAAAAGGAAGGGAAAAAGAAAGAATAGATTGGTGAGTGCGTCCTACCAGTTCCGCTGAGCTGGAATCCCAACGGTGCCCCAAAACCCGGAGCAGCCAAGAGACCCCCAGGCCCACACGTCTGGTTAAATAGCAAACAAGGCTGCTTAGCTCCACCCTCAGTTCCCAGCATCCTCCCTTCGGGGATGATGCATTCTGGGGCTTGTAGTCCTGGGTGTCTTGGCTCTCCCCGGCCTGAGATGGGGGTGGGCCCGTAAAACCATCTGTGCTGACCCCTCTGACAGGGAGCGAGCCCGAGCCCTCCGTGACACGCGGCGCCGTAAGCCAACGCCGCCTCGACAAACGCCCCGGGAACAGCTGGGGTTTTGTTCAGCTCCGGGCACAGCCCAGCCCGCTGCAGCCGCCGCCCAGGCCCATGACGCGCGGGCCTGGTGCCGGCCCTGGAAGGAGCTAACTCCTCGCCGACTTGCCGTGCGGCCCCAACGCCGACACTAAACCCAGAGACTTAAGGAGCCTCTGACCCCACTGTCCGATGCACGGTTTACGGCGACAAGGCTCGCCTAAGAAAGCAACGCGGCATCCTGGATTTGTGGAAATCTACAACGGTCTCAGTGTTTTGAGTCTTCCTGAAACTGTTTACTTGAATACACTGAAGAAAGAAGAAAGGGGAAAAAAGTTCTTAAAAGTCTCCAGGGAGATTAAAAAAAAAAAAGCTATTTACCCTTATTTTGCAATGGCTGTGGTTGTGAAATCATCAGCCTGAAAAATACTCAAGGCATGCGGAGGGTGGGTTTTAGTGTCAAGAGTTCCTTAAGGCTGTAAACACACAAGATTCATTAGGAGGAAGAAAGAGAGGTGGCGGATTTCATCACAAAGCGGGGGAACATTTTCCAGCCGAATCACAATAGAGCACAAAGCACAATTGTTGCGTTTGTTGAAACTTGGGCTTCTGCCCCAGAAACAGCCCTTGGCTCAGCTCATCGTGAAGCCATCTGCACCTGCTTGCGAAGCAGCTTCAAGAAGAAAATCTGCACGGACACTTGAACTTCTCCAGACAATAAGGCACAGCCTCTGGGGCGCCCCGAGAATGCAGGCTGCAGGTCTTCCTCAGCCGCCCCCCAGCAGTATCTTCTTCAGCTTTACCTGCAGCAGCTGTGCTTGCCTGTTTGGTTGTATGTTAACAAGTCAGGTGACTAGAATTCAGTTACCTCTGTTTTTCTTTTCTGCAGCCTAGGGGTGGATGAATTACTGGCAGGAAACTTTAGCTGATGAATTCAATCAAAAATCCTTTCATTTGTCAGAGTTGCTTCCTGCCCCTCTTCTTTAAACTTCTGCTTCGGCGGTTCAGAGAGACACACTTGTGCGCACACACACACACACACACACACACACGGAAAACACACAGAAACACACACACGCACCCTCTTTTGTTAAAGTAATAAGCGATCAGCAAAACTTCTTGCTAAAGTTACAGATTCTCACACGCTTGCTCCCAGCAGAGTTTATGTAATATATCTTTAATAGCTTCCTTGTACTCCTCTCTTCCTTTCCGCTTTTACATTCTGGAAAATCTCAGGCTGACAAAAGAAGACATTTTTAAAGGCGGCCTCGGCAGGGCGGCGGGAGGGCTGGCTGGGGACGGCGGCCCCGTACATGGCAGGCGCTTCTGCAGAAAAGGCCGCTGGCACCAACAGAGGGGGCTGGGGAGAAAGCAGGAAGCTCTGCTCAAGTCCAGCAGCCCAAGCGCACCGAGCTGACCGAGCTGACCGAGCTGACCGGCTCCTGCCTGCCTGGGGCTCTCCCGGGGACCCGCAGCCCTTTGCGTGGGCCTGGGACCGGGGAGCACTCGCCCCACCCAGAAGAAAGACCAGAGGTCAAAGGTGTGAGGACGGCTGCAAGCGCCCGAGCCTCTGGTCCAGCCGGCCACCGCCGCCTCTGCACTGGTGGACTCGTCTTTGGGAAACTGAGTCAAGAGCAGACCTCAAAGTCGCCTTCTGTGCCTGGACACTGTGCCGTTTCGTTCTCAGGGCAAGTCTGGACTGAAAGCTTGCAGAATGTGCAGCTGTGCCATCTGACCAGCTCAGCCCCATCTCAGAGCCTTAGAAATCGCATCGGTGCCTCGCAGACCCTCAGGGTCGGCCTGCAGGAAAGCCGTCTGCTGGCAGAGCGCCCGATGTGCACACACCGAGATGCGCACAAAGAGACGATGCTTCAGCAAGACGTGGCGCGTCAGACCCCCGGCTTCTGGGTCGGGCCGGTGGGAGGCTTCCCTAGCTCGGCCGCCCTGCAGCTGTCTAAGTAGGGAAGGAACGATGTGGTTACAAGAGCCTGCGACGGAACGGCCAGGAGAGCAGCGGCGTTCCCAGATGTCACCCACCGAGTTCTTGCATCGCTTCTGCCTGCTGTGACCGTGCACCTGTCCATCGCAGCTGTTTCTTGTTAGTAGGAACAAGAGCCGACACTTACGCACCTCGCTGCATCCTAACTGTGGCGCCAAGTTCCTGACAGGCATTAAGTCCCACAGCCCCACACAGAATGACAAACACAGTTTGAAGAACAGAGCTTTCGCTCATTGGTTTCCTGGAAGTCAGAGAGCTACTAGGCAGCAAAGCTGTGACTGGTAGCCAACACCTGGCCTCTCAAAGCACATGTTCATTATTTCTCCATCCATCCACCCACCCATCCATCCACCCCCACCCACTGAGAGCCATCTACCCACCCATCCATCTACACCCCACCCACCAACACTCCCCTAAAGCCCAATGTGGATGACACGAACACGAGATAAGGTGTCCAAAAACATCTTTTTAAAGTGTATGCATCTAGTTATCCAATGAAAACATAAGAAACACATGATCTCCTAAAATATCAGATTGAAATAACACATATATCCTGAACTGCAGAAACAATGAATAGTATTAAGAAAAACAAATCAAAAAGCCAGTGAAACTGGTACCAACGAGATATGCAATGCTCCACTGACATACAAAAGATAACATTCAAGGTACTCCTCCAACAACTAAGTTTTCCGTGGATTTTCCAAAGAATTTGCAAAAATAAATTCAGGGAACTTTTGGGAATAGGAAGTTTCCACAACAAAACATGCACAGTTTGTCAGTTTTACCATTTTCTCTTTCAGTGGAAAGTTCATTGGACAAATTAAAATTTCACCCTAGACAGGATGTGAGAATGTTTTTGTAAATCACAATTTACGGTACACTAATGTCATGTGAAAGTTTGCTTTCCCAAACAGGAACCCACATGAAACTTGGTTATTAAACCTTAAATAAACCTTTCTAACATACCTATAAGCCTCAAATTGGAATTAGTTAAAAATATATTTTTAGATTCCTTTTTAGTTTAATTCCTGAGTATTTAGGGGAAAAGGTTGTATCCTTTATAAAAACTTCTGCTTTCAGCTAAAGCAATATATCCTCATATGGAGGTTTCATCCGAAATGCACCAAAGTGGCTGATGTTCTTCTACACACTGTGGCCCAATTTAAGCTATTCCGATCATCCCCTGAATCACACTATTGATCTTAATTCTTCACGCTCACATTCAAGACAAGTGTGAGGGTCTCTCCTGGGCCAGCCACTATGTGGGCACTGAGACACAAAAGTGCACACAACATACAACACAGTCCCAGCATGAAAGCGACAGACTCTGAAGGAGGCCAACAAGTCGGCACAGGCTCAAGGTGGGTTTGCGCCCCAAATGGAGCCCCCGTCAAGCAGGTGCGCTCATGAGAAGGTGCTCCCTTCAAGGAGGACCCTCCCTTGACAAAGCGTCTCATCCATCCATTCACTAAGCATGTACTGAATTTTGAAAGATAAGAGGGTTTTACAGGGTAAACGGTATAAGACACATCACACAAAAAAGTGTGACTTCCTTTCAGGGACTTGGATGGAACAGGTAAAAAATTCGATGGAAGGACAAATGCTCAAGGGACTGGTTCCATCTGGGGCGTCAAAGACATGGCTCCCTCCTGAAGGCATCCCAAACTCCCCAGAATGAGGTCATTCTGACAGCATCTGTGGTACTGAGCATGTGCTCACACCCTTGAATATAAAACCAGTGAGTTGTCCTTACTCTGCAGTTAAAGCTAGATGAAGTGCAATGCAGCTGACTTCCTTGGTGAGGAACGACCCCGGGTTCCCACATGCACTGGAGGGAAGGTTCCGGACACCGGCAGCCTCGCCTCGGGAATGCCGTTCCCTACGCGTCTGGCCAGGGGAGCTGGGTGGGTCGGGGGCCGGGTCCATGCACGACTCGCACCAGTCAGGAGGGAGCGGAGCACCTCCTCCCTCAGACCAGCAGTTCTCCCACATCTCCCCACCTTGGGGGTTAATTCTAAGGGAAACAAGGACGGTTGCTTTGTTCTTCATGTGTAGCATGATCAAGAGTGATGATACAGAGAGGGAATCTGCAAAGACAAACTTGGTGTGACCTGCCGCTGGGAGGCCCTGGGTGCTGCTGGAACCTTGGCGTCCTCGGCTGCGGGCGCTTCAGTTAGGCAGGGGTGGGCACCCCGCAATCTTGGCTTCCTTGCCTCTAAAGCAGCCAGCCCAGCTGGCCCGAGCCCTGGCGTGCTGGCCAGGTCCAGAGAGCAGCAATAGTGTCCACAGGAAACAGTGAGTGCGCACAAGGAAGGAGAATGGGGGCCAGAGAAGAGCCAGGGGTCTTGCGAGGAAGCACCCCCAGAGAGGCGTGCAGTGGGAAAGCGAAAGGGTCCCAGAGATCTCGACGCTTTGCACCGACACTCCACCCACGCCGCACGGGGAGTCTGGCTCAGACAGGACAGGCCCGTGCCCTGGGGGCAGTCTCAGCCTTTTCACTGGATTGGCAGGTGGGTGTTGCTTCCGCTGGACCCCATGCTGGACAAATGGGAGTCTGTCTACACCACACGAGGCCCCGACGCCGCGGAGCAGAGGCGGCTGCGGGGCGGCTGGTCTCCCTTCACATTCCTTGGACTCTGCAGCCTTCTCCAAACTTGATCACCAACTGCCTGGCCTGCCTGTGTGGCCGGCGAGCCCCCGACTGGCCCCTCACCCGCCGCGCGCCGTCTCCTTGGCGGCCCTGCGTTCTCGCTCTGACCTCTGAGAACCAGCGACTGGGCAGTCAGCCCAAAGGCCCTTTGCTTTATCTGCCCCCTCTGTTGTTTCCATCTCGTGGCCTCAAATACCCAGATGCGACCTTTCAGGCCGGGCCTCGCCCACAAATTCCAGAGGACGGAGCCTCCTGCCCAGCTGACACCCCGGGGTCTCCCCAGTGAGTGCCCTGGTCCTCCCCCCTTCTTCCCACGCTGCCCGCCCTGAGGCTGCAGGGCCCCAGCTCAGCGCACGAGCTCTGCTGGCGACAGCGCCAGAGCCCTCCCTGGCCTGCCCCGTGCCCGAGTCCGCCCCGCACTGGCCGGGGCCTCAGAGCATGGCCGGCATCCCCGAGAAGCAGCACGACCCCTTCGGACGCTGGTCAAAGCTCCCGAAGCACCTGGCCCTCTGGCGTCGCGCCCGGGGCCCTCGGGGCGCCCCGACGGGGCTGGGCAGCCGTGCCGCAGCGGCTCTGGTGGGGGGCGCCGGGCGCGCCGCCTTCTGCCCGCCTCCCGGACACGGCCAGGGCCGCGTGTGGAGGCCGGTCCCCTCGGCGGTGCTCGGTCCCCAGCTTGCTCTGTCGCCTGCGGCGGGGCCACCCCGGCAGCCTTGGCAGCCCGTTCTGCAGGCCACGGCCAGCCCCACAGGACGCCCGGCTGCTGGCGAGCGCCGGGGGTCGGGAGAAGCGGACGCCGAGCCCGCAGCCTGGATGGCGGAGTTGCCAGCAAGCGCTCGGCTCTCCTCGCTGCCCCTGCACAGACTCAGGGCGAGGGGCCTGGGCAGGCCCACAAAGCCGGCCGAGCTCAGGCCCAGCAGGTCTCGCTGGCGGCAGGGACGGGCGAGGTCCCGTGGCCTTGACGCACATGGCTCCGGGGCTGACTCGCCGAGAGCCCTCGATCTCCTACCGGGCGCGGCTGCAGGAAGACCTGACGGACACACTGGGCCCCCGGCGCGTCCTGGCTGACCCGGAGCCCGAGGTTTTAACAGCCTCGATCCCTGACAATAACCTGCAGATCCCACATGCCCCTGTCTTTGCTGATTTACCGGGGACACAGGCTGGAGTCTGCCCCAAACTCCCCTCCATCTCCACAGAAAACCGAAGGGGGCGTCCCTCACCCCCTGGACTGTCGGGGGAGACGTGCTCCTGATAAGAGTTCAGCGCACACAAAGACCCCGCCGTGGCTGTCGGGGGTCTGCTGCCACACCCCCCCGACGCTGGGGCCAGCGGGCAGCTGTCCCTCCCACTGCTTTGATGGGGAAGGTCCAGGGGCCAGACTCCTGCTGTCCAGCCCAGTCTGGGAATGCCGGGTGCCAGCACCCTGAAACTGCGTTGCTGTTCCTTTAACTTGGTTCCCTTCCGAGTATGAACGCGGGCGTGTCCGGCGCCCGGCCGTGGGAGGTCCTCACTGCCGAGCCCCTGCTTTGGGGGGACCGGAGGTCCAGCCACAGCTGGAAATGGCAGAAAAGCTTCAGTGGAAAATAGACAAATATGGACAAAGGAAGTGACTTACACACAGCTGGTGTCGTGAGAACTCCCCCAGGCGTACGGCCTGCAGGGAGCGGTGCTGTTCCGAAGCCTCTGACCCATGAAATTGTGCTGCTCTCATTTTGCGCGCGCACGCACACGCATGCACGCACACACGCACACACACACACACACACACACACACACACACACTCTTAACCAAAGTGCACCGAGCACTGGGAAAGCTGTGCACCGCCCTGCTCCCTGCGGAAGGACCAGCACAGCCGCCTGCGGAAGCCTCCCCGTGTCCCCGGCAGGCGACCCCAGAAGCGCTCTCTGCCGAGCTCGCTCCGGTCCTCGCCCCCCCGCAGAGGCACAGCAAACCCAGGCGTTCCCGCTGCCCCCGCGCCCCAGGAGGCTGTGTGGACAGGGCCGGCCCGGCTCACGGCGGGAAGACGGACGCACGGCCAGGACCGAAGCCCGCAGGCGGGCGGGCCCCTGCTGTCAGTGCGGCCCTGCTGCCCGCAGTGTCCATTCTCCCGGGAAGGCGCCTGGGCCTTGCCCTCGCTGCTCCGGGAGAGGCCTGGACTCACGCCGGCCGCAGCATCTTCTCTGTCCAGGTAAACATCTGCTTCCGGATGTCACACGCCCAGAGGGGCCTGGGGACGCCGCGCCAGCAGTGCCAGGCCTGGCCCGCAGCGGCTTCGCCATGTGGGAAGGGACTCGGGGAGAGTCTCGTTTGGAGATGGGCAGAAACCCATTCGAGCAGCAGCTTCCCTTTGTTTCTGAGAAAATGCCAAAGAAAACTGACGCTGATTTGCTAAATCTTCCCCTGATTTACCCTACTCGGGGAAAATCAATGCTAAAATAACTCTGGAAAGCCACAGATCCGACATGACAAATGCCCAGGAATTCAGATGCTGAGCTGAGCTTGGGATCCAAGCGCCCTGCCTTAGCTCGGCAGAAGAGAAGCGACAAAGCCCACGGGGGCTAGGACTCTCCATGTGCACCCTGGGGTGGGGTGTGGACAGAGGCGGCAGGACGCCGCCCATCTGTGGACAGCGGGAGGGGTTACTTCTGCTCTCCTTAGCACATGAGTGTGGGCGCTGGCAGGCAGCAGACACAGTGTGCAGCCTCCAAACCGCCTAAATTCTCTAATCTTGTTTGATTACCTTTCTCTTGGTTGAAAGAGCAAACCTGGGATGCACCCCCAGTTTCTTAAAGGGAAAGCCTCACCAGCAAGTGCTGGAAGGCGAGTTCTCCCCCGGGGCTCGGGCACAGTCTCCGCCCTCGGGGCTCTGCGTGCCATCTCCACACTCGCAGAACCACAGCTGCATGGAGGCTTCTGAAGTCAAGGCACCGAGGAGTCCCCACAGCTCAGGCCCAGGGCCCAGGTCCTCTAAGTGTGGCAACTGGGGAGCAAGATGGGACCCAGGCGTGAACACAACACACCAATGCATGGAGAATAGTGTCTCCACTTTTTTTTTTAAGATAAAACTTGAGGGCCTCCCCGGTGGCGCAGCGGTTAAGCGCTGCGCTGTGGAGCTGTCGGCAGAAGCAACATGAGTTTGATGCCCGGCCGGGGAGCTTCCCACATGGCGCAGCAGACCTCTCCTGCCTCCTCGCTGCTCCCCTCAGCAGTATGTTTCTGATCTGCCTGTTCTGCTCCCCACTCTGTCTCTGGTGAACCCTCTCGCCGCCCCACGCCTCTGGCCTGTACCCCAGCTTGTATGCATAAATAAATAAATCTTCAAAAAAAAGATAAAAACTTGTGGGGTACTTATGTAGAAATTTTGCTAGTTCCTGTTCAGATTATTTAAAGCCCACAGGGAAATTTACTGGAAGTTCAAGAGCGACAAATGCACAAACAGAAATAAAAACAGCTATCTGAGACTTTCTCTCAAGAAGAATTTCTGTAAGTCAATGCAAACAGGAACAGCACTTTCTAGAAAGGGTGTAAAGTCGGTCAGACACGCAAACCTCAGGAGCACCACAAAACATCCTTTGTTGCCGGACGTGAGAAAAACACACTGGATTCTAAAAACAGCTCTAGGAAGGAAGTGAAGAAGCCGGCGAGTGGGAGTGTGAAAGGAATGCTGCAGCCCTTCTGAGCCTGCTGCTGGCTGCTCCGGCGGGGGGCTGTCCCCCGGAAGCGCGGCCCAGCTCTGCCGTGCTCTCCCCTCCCTGCGGGAGCACCATCGGCCGGGGGGTCGACAATCCTCAGAAAGTCTGTTGACAGTCTGCCATTAAATTGCCCCAAGTTAAGAAGTTCTTAAAAAAAAATCAAAGGCAATCAAACACCTGCATTTGATTCTAATTTCATACACTGCAAAACAACTTGGACGGCCAAAAACAGTCTCTGTCTGCAGCAAGCGAAGCCTCAAGCCGGAGCGTGAGGGTGTGGCAGCGGGGACCCGGGCCTCTGGGGTCAGCAGCCACCCCACTGCCTCCCTGTGGCCGCCCGCCCCCGCTCGTCAGTTCAGGGCCATCTCTGCTCACGGAGTGTCGCAGGACCAGGCACAGGGGCTCCCCACAAAGCTCGTGTCAGACCTGAGGTGGGGACCCTTCTCCTCCCCATTTCCCAGAAGAGCAGCGGGCGCAGTGGGGTGCCCCCACCCTAAAGCTAGAGAGTCAGGTGCATCCCTCATTCCTTCCCTTGGCGCCTCCGTGGCTGGTGTTTGGGGATCTACACCCCACTCTTCCCGCCGTCTTACTGCCCGCACGGGCTGGGAACCTCAGCTTGCTGCTGGAGAAGCTGCAGGCACCCAGCCCTGCCGCTCTGCCACTGCCCCGGCCCCGGAGCTAGGGCTCGGCGGGCACGCGGCGCCTGGACCGTCGGGAACGCGCTGGCGCAGCAGGCCCTGCCCCGCTCGCCGGGCTCAGGCCCCCCCACGGTGGGCACGGATGGACCCCCAGGCCCCTCCCTGCCCCCGCGCCGCCCCTCGGCGCCCCGGCCTGAATTCCCCACCAGCCCTCCGGGCTCCGCTTGAAGGTCAGCAGCTCAGGGCCTGCCCCTTCGCCCCCGAGTGCCCCTGCCTGCGGCGCCCACAGACGCAGCAGTGCCGGCGGGCGTCCAGCGCTGCTCCCCCGGCGAGGGGGCGGGTCCCTGGCGGCCAGTTCTGCTCAGACGCTTCCGGAGGCTTTTTGTGGGAAGCGCTTCCAGCTTCCAGCGGAGCCGCAGGAACGCGCTTCGGCTGGTGCGGACTTTGCTCCGTCGCCAAGTTTCCCGTTGGCTAAGAAGAGGCGGTGGCAGGTCCCCGGCGACGCGCAGCTCCGGCTTCGGCGCAGGCCGCCCTGCCGGCCCTTCCTCTCGCCACACCGAGGTCTTCGGGGCGGAGCCGGTGACTTCCTTACGTGGCTTTTCGGCAGGAGCATCAGGTGGGCAGAGCGTGCGAACGCACCTTCTGGTGAGGGATAAACTCCGGTGGGCGCAGGGAGCGGCCTCTGACCGACGCACAGCCTGAGGCCGCCCTCTCCAGGCCCGCCTGGCGAGCTCGCTTACGCGTGTGCACGGCCGTGACCAGAAAAACCAGAAGAGAGCCGGCGCTTTGGCGGCAACGTGAATTGACATGGCGACTTCCTGCTGATCAAGCGCATCTTTCAGGACTGAGACAACTCAAACAACTCAAACTGCGATAAAAAAAAAAAAAAAAATATATATATATATATATATATATATATATATGGCCCAGGGCCCCCCTGGAGGCACAGGGGTCAGTCTCAGCCTATGAAGCTGTCCGCAGCCACTGCAGCACGAGTTCCATCCCCGGCCAGGGAGCTTCCCACGGGGTGCAGCAGACCTCTCCTGTCTCCTTGCTGCTCCCCTCAGCAGTGGGTTTCGGTGGATCCACCTGTTCTGCTCCCCGCTCTATCTCTGGGGAGTCCTCTCACCCCCGCACTGCTGGCCTGCACCCCAGCTCTTGTATGCACAAATAAATCTTGAAAAAAACAAAAACCAGCGCTACACAATTTCTCTGCTCGCCGACTGCTCTGGTCTCGTCCACCATGACGGGGCAAGGAAGGGAGAGGAGGGCCGGGCAGGAGCTGGCACAGGGATTCCCTGAGTGTCCCGTTTTGTCTGGTCTCTGATAACCGCGTGGCAGACGCAGCTCCCTGCTCAAATGCCACAACTTCTCTTTAAGGAGCCAAGGATGCGGCGTCTTCCGTTTTCACAGCAGCCTGCTCCCGGCTCTGCGTCTGTGCCCCAGGTGCCCGGCCTCGGCCCGCCCGCGTGCCGCCCGCACCCCCTGCTGGAATCGAGGCTCCCCGGGCAGCGCCCGCCTGGGCCCGCATCTGCTGGCCAAGCCGGCGCCACGCGGGCTGCTGCTGGCTCGCGGGCGCCCTGGCAGCGTGGGGGCGAGAAGGGAGGCCCGGCGTGGGCTGGCCCGCGGCAGCCAACCCCGCAGAGGCAACCCCGCGCCTGGCCGACAGCTTGCTCACCGGCCTCTTAAAAAAGAATAAAAGCAAAAGCGGATGCTAGAAGCGGCTCCACGTGTTCAAACCCACGTGCTGCCGCAGGCCGAGGGCCAAGGGGCCTGGCCTGCCCCCCGAGAGGGCTCTCGTCCCTCTGCCCCTCCACGGGCAGGACGGCGGCCCAGGCCCTCGCCCGGCACCGTCCGGGAGCTCGGCGCCCCTGGAAACCGCTCTCCAGGCCAGGCCTGGCCCGCTCAGCCGACGCTGGGCCACCAGAGAGCAGACGCCGACGGCCCGGGCCTGGGAGAAACGCTGACCGCCGCAGGCCGGCCCTTCTCGTTCGTCTCGGGGCGGCGCTGGTGCTTTCGCTCGGGCAGCCCCGGCCAGCCCCGGCCCAGGGCGCGGAGCAGGGAGCGGGCAGGAGGGGCCTTCTGCAGGCCGGGGCACTTTCCGACGGCCCAGGGATTGTTTCTCTCTTGAGCCACGTGGGACCCCGCTCAGACTGTCTTCCCGGCCGGCGGCGTCCACGTGCCGCGGCTGCCTCGGGCCGTCTGGGCCGACGGGGCCCACTGAGATTCACTTCTCGGGCAGCGTCGCCCCTTCGCGGCCGAGAGCGGCCAGCGCCAGAGGGACGGGGGCTGACGCCGCCGCCGCGCTCCGCCCCGACGTTTGCATCGCAAAACCTTTGAACAGGAAGCCGCAGAGAGGAGCAGAACGACGCGTCCCCGCTGTGGGCCTTGCTCGGAGGAGTCCCGGCCTCGCTGTCTGCCTGATTCTCACGCAGGGCCCCACGCGCCCTCCTCCTGGGGCGTGGCCGAGGCAGCCGTCTGCAAGCCCCACCTGTCGCCACCACCCAGGGGCTCCTCCCACTCGGCCGGGCTGGAAGCAGACCATGGTCTGCAGGCCGGAGGCCCCTGCCCGCCCGCCCAGCAGCCCCGGCTCAGAAGACCCGCGCCACTTGGAGCAGTGCCGGCACCTCTTTGCCTGAACAACCTCAACACGCATGGCAGGGCCTGGGCCGACAGAAGTGCCTTTCATCTTTTTAGGGTTCGCGAGCGACATTCCCGGAGAAGCGCTCCGGGATGGGTTTCTAAGGCACCGCTGCTTCTCCAGGGCAAAGACCCCTGGGGATTTCCACCTGACGTGTGTCTGCTGGGGCTGAGCTCGCCGCGGACGCAGCGTCTACACAACAGGCGCTTCTCCGGAGCTCGCCAGCACCTGGGCTGGACTTTGTGACTGTCCCCTCTTCGAGCCCACGGCCATCTGTTCGGCTTCTCTCTTACGCCAGTGAGTGAAAGTGTTCTTGAAAGCGCCCAGATCAGGGGCGTCCTAGCTGCGCCCCTGGGGCTGCGGAAATCACTGATGCCGGCCCCGGGCGGGGTGAGGCCAGCGGGAATAAACGCTCCGTCCGGCAGAGGGTAAAGCCATCCTAATTCCAGCAAGTTAACAGCCATTTCGGTCACGGCTGCTTCATCACAATGATATGTTCGGCATTTCTAAAATGTTTCCCAATCAAAACTGTTTGTGTATCTTGCAAAAAATCAAGCCATTAATGAGTCACACACACAGCTCCTTAAAAGGAAGCCCTCAAAGAGGGCGAGGCCTGAGAGGCAGAGGGCCCGAAGGGGACGGCGCCGGGCCAGGGCAGGGGCCCCCCAGAGCCGGCCGGGCTCTGCGGCCGGAGCTGCGGGGGCCCGGGGCCCGGAGTGGTCAGGGCAGGGGGTCAGCAAAGAGACTCGCGTCGGCGTCCAAAGACCGGCCGAGTCAAGGACCCTGCGTAGGGCCGCGAGGGGCCGGGGTGCCTCCCCAAGCGGGGGCGCGGGTCGGGGAAGCCCCCCAAGCCCAGGGGTCGGCAGCTGCTACCGAGTTGCTGCTGAGGGAGGAGCCCGGCGCTCGGCTCCCCGGCTGGGCAGCGTCTGGCCCCGGCTGCGGGGACAGCCCTGCACCCCCACCTGGCCGCGGGCGGCGTCCGGGGCACCCCAACCCTGGCGGCCGGCGCACAGTGTGCTTCGTGGCCGGACGGCTCTCGCTGGTGGCCAGCCCCGCCCTTCGGGCCGCCCCACGAGACGCTCCCCGCAGGGCAGGGCTCCTGCCCTCCCCGAACCCGGGCGGCCCCCCCGGCATCTGCACCTGGACCCTCTGCCCTCCGGGAGCCGCGAGCGCCAGGCAGACGCAGGCTGTGCGCTGGTCCAGGCACCACCGCTGGGCCTCCGAGGCCTCCCGGGCTGTGCAGGGCCCTGGCCAGGGGGCCAGGCCCGGGTCACGCAGCCAGGACTGACCAGAGCGAGGCATGTTGCCCGGGTAGCACGCGTCCACCCCGCGGCGGCGGCACCGGGCGTCCACCCCGCCCCGGCGCTGCCGAGCCCAGGCCCGTGGTCGGACGTGTCTCTGCTCGGCCTCGGGACGCGCCGTGTCCACGCGGAGCCCCCTCCCGCCCAGGCCGAGCTCTGCGGCCCTGCTGCGTCCAGCTGGCTCCTCTGCCCCGCACTCGGCCGGCCACCTGCGGCCGGCTCAGCAGACCCCGCCCCCGCCGCCGCTCCTCCACCTCCGGCCAGCAGCCCCGGAGGCCCCGCTCTGCCCTTTCTCCCTTCGGCTACTCGTTCAGACGCCGCGGCCAGAGACAGCCATTCAAAGCCTAAACAGACGAGGCCGTTTCGGCCGTGTCGGCGCTCGGAAGCCCAGACCGGCCCACTCTCACTCCCCGCCGAGGCCCGAAGTCCTCCGTGGCCGCCACTCCCCTCCCAGGCCCCGTTGCTGCTACACGTCAGCTCCGTTCTCTCTCCCCTGCCCACCGCCCCGGCCACTCTGGCCACCTCACGAGCCCACAGCGCCCAAACTGCGAAGTGTTGGGCGACGGCCCCTCCCTGCTCTGGCAGGCCGAGAGCAAGGCCTGAAGGCCGCAGCAGCACAGCACGGCCTGAGCCCGCACCACACGGCCCCATCGCCCGGCTGCGGGCCAGGACGGGGCGAGGGGCATTTGCCAAGGGCCCGGCCTTCGGAGCCTGCAGAGTGGACCTTGGGGGAAGAGACGAACCCCCAGCGGTGCCGCCCTCTGTGTGACGACGACACCTCATGTCTTTAGGTCAAAATAACCGCGGACCAGAAGTCCCTCGGAGGAGAACCGCGTGTGTTACGGCCACGGCTTACTGTTCCTCCCTATGTAAACTAAACCGGAGCGTGCGTTTGCGGGAGCAGCTCTCACGGAGGAGGCTCTGCAGGGCTGCTTCCAGGCTGGAATCCTCACGCTTTATCCAGCTGTCACTGAGACTTTACTTCCAGAGAACACGGGGATACCTGCGGCAGAAGCTGCTACCTGTCCTCCCTGCTGCCCTCACAGAAAGGCTTGTAGAGAACCTTTCTGCTTGAAATGCGCCCTTTCCTGGCAGCTCATTCTCTCTGGTTTCCTCTTGCTTGCTTACTTTTAGTTCCCCCAAAGAGAATGTGGACTCCATCTCCTCTGTCTGCAGGTGCCTCGTACAGGACCTGGCACAGGGGCGGGGGCATCAACTCTTGCATTCCCGGTCTCCACAGGCACCGCGCCATTCCATGTGCCCCGCGGCGCAGCCCAGCCTGGGGACGCTGCCCGCCAGAGCCTCCTTCCAGTGCCTCCCGGTGCCTTCCGAGCAGCATCTCAGCTGGATGAGCTCAGTGACGGAGCCGCGGTGCCCACGTCTGGAGACTAGCTTCCTCTGCCGTGCTCAAAGCCTTCCCTGCTTTCACAAAAGGACCCCCAATCTGGGTCAGAATTTTCAGACATCTTTCAAACACAAAGGATCGGCTGTGAGAACCTACAGTCTTAGAAAACAGGGCAGACGGCGAGCTGAAAGCAACAGCCTCCTGGGCCTCCCAGCGCCAGCTCAAGGGCAGCCCGCCCGAGTTAGAGCCGGGGGGCTCGGCGGGGCAGCTCTGCAAAGGCTGGACACTGGGGGACACTCTGGAAGTCCACAGACGGGTCAGGCCTGAGCAGGCGCACGGGATGGGCTGCGCCCTGCAGACCAGGAATGTGGCATCACAGGTTTTCTTCAGAACAGCTCAGTTTACTTAACACTCCCTGACCCTTTAACTTCTCACTTGGTGCACAATTAAGCCATTTAAGCTTTTCGACTTAGCTCTCTTTGTGCTACAATCTGGGTCTGAAGTGAAGCAAAACAACCTACACCTTCCTGTTTGGCCCAGTGAGGCCTGTCCCAGGAAATGTCGACACAGGCAAATTCTAGCACCAGTCTGATGAGCCGCCGGCTGGCCTGGCGGGTCCCTCGCTATCCCGTCACCCAGGAAACATTTATTCAGCCCCTACTATGTGTATCAGGTACAGAGTTGTTGTCTTTTTCCCTTGCTTGTTTCAAGTCAGTTTCTATGTAGACATTAGAGCTTGTTTCCAGAGAAACCAGAGGACAGCGAGATTCTGGACCAGCCAGGAGCTACGACATTGCTTCTGAGCCACAAAACCATCCGCAACCTGGGTTTTTATAAATCTCGGCAGCAACTCTGTCCTGCTTGCTTGCCCGTTCTTATTTTCCCATAAAAATTGTAAGTGGTTTGGGGAGAACAGTTTATTTACTTCCTGAAAAGTTAAAAAAAAAGTTCAACTTAGATTAAAGGGGCAGAATTGACTGGGATACATCGTTATTTGACTTGGGGAAAATGATGCGAATCCAAAATCGTAATTTAAGGAAATGAAAGTAATTGGCTCTCCTATGCTTAAGAAGAAATAAAACTCTCCACAATGAACACTCTTTTGTAGCTTTCACGCCTTTCCCTTTGTTTATTTGGTGGGTGACTTCCCTTTCTACTGCAAGTTAGGCTCCATCGTGCTGAAAGGAAAAGGAAGACAGGCGCGCACTGGACTCGGCGGTCAGGGCTAGTTTCGGGGTCAGTTATTCCACAGCAGAGTTCCGCGGGCCAGGGCAGGCTGCTTCGGGACGGCGAGTCACATGGAATGATGCTCCTCAGAGTCACAGCGGTGTCTGCGTAACTTTTAGGATGCCTGGGACCGGAGATGCAGCCGCAGCTCTCTACTAGCCACCCACGCGAGACCCCCCCGATACAGGCCGCTGGGCTGACCCGTCTCTGCCCTTTGAGACAATCTTTCAGAGGCTTCCTCCTCCGCCCTTCACTGGTATCCTGACTGTCCACATTCTCTAGTGCGGTTTTTCTGTCGTTTTATTTTATTTCTCTGTTTTTAGGCATAAAATTCTAGTACATTTCTTCTATTTCTCCTAATTCTTTATGAATCAAGTAGTTACTTCTACTGTGAAAATAAAAAAGAAACAGAAATATTAAATTAGGGTGCCTATCAATCAACATATTTTAAAGGAAAAGGGGAGCTCTGTGGGCTTGTCTTGAAAAAGGGACACATAATTCAAAGTTATGAAGCTATGAAGTGGTTATGGCTCCTAAGTCTGTTCTTTCTTACATTTTTAGACTTTTGTTTTTAATTTGCTTTAAAAATAAAGAATTTTTGAAAATATCCAAGCAATACAAAAGATCTAACAGAGAATCAATTTTGCCTGCAGCACCCAGCTGGATATCGTGACCACATACTTTGGGGAAGGGCTGCCATCACGCTTGCTCACGCACGCACATGCATGTTGGAATGTATCATGTCACGTAAACAGTTCATGCTATCTACACGACACTTTGAAATCTTTTTCATTTGCTATCTAGCAGTGTTCATACCAGCTCAACATGTATGTCTTCAGTTTTAACAGCTGCATAATATTCCAGTGTGCAGGCAGACAATGCTACAGTCAATTTCATGGCTGCATAATATTCCAGCATGCAGATGTATCCAACTTCCTAGGGTGGACGGTTGGGTTACTTTTGCCTTTCAACTATTTCAGATAATGCTGCGAAGAGTAACTTTTACACCAAGGTGCCTTTAGAATAATTGCCAAAAAACATAACTGACAAACGTTCTTCAGCGCCTCCTAACTTGCATTCTTGTCTTCATATAGAAATAAAGGTGTTTTTTTTAAAGACTTGATTTTTGCAAAGAGGAACTGGGGTGCACATCAGAGGTGCCGGGGGTGAGAGGCCTCTGTAGACACAGAGTGGGGAGCAGAACAGGCGGATCCACTGAAATTCACTGCTGAGGGGAGCAGCGGGGAGGCAGGAGAGGTCCGCTGTGCCCTGTGGGAAGATCCCTGGTGGGGGATCGAACTCAGGCCATAGTGGTGACAGAGCTGAGACTGAACTCCTAGGCCACCAGGGAGGCCCCGGTTTCTTCTTTTTTGTGGTTGTACAATTCAGACAACAAAACACCTTCCGCAGCAGGCCAGCATCAGTGCTGTTTTAAGGACGATGCCCTCGGGGGACCCTGGCGGGGTACAGACCCTGCCTGTCCTATCGGTTCTCACTAGCTTAACCACCCCCATTCTATACCAGCAGCACTTCCACACATCAGTTCCCTTCAGCCACAGTCAACCAGCACATCTGTCTTCCTCTTCTGTTCTGCTCATAGCTCTGCTCCAACCACCTAATCGCTTGTAATTAGCCAATCCTCAGCATCACGAGCTTCAGCATGGGCCAGAGCAAAGGCTTTACCTGCCGAAACCCTATTCCCAACTTGCAGAAATGCACATTCCTGCAGAATCCTGCAGAAACAGGATTTTACAGCGACTGGAAAATGTCTGGCACGGGGAGTATGTTAAGAATCCCTGATGTTCAAGCCAGACAACAGCAAGGAAGTGAGTTTCCACTCGGATGCTTTGTCGTCGCATGTCCACGGAGAGAGGGGCAGAACCGCAAGACAAAACATGTGCAATAACAATGGGCAGCCCCCGCTCCCAGGCCCACCTCCATTCCAGAGCCAGCGAGAGCAGGGTGGACACGTGGGGGGGCCTCTGTTTCACCTTGTCCCTGGAGCTGAGCCCGCTCACTGGGAGGCGCTGTGCCCCGGTCACCGAGGACCCCAGCCGGTCAGCGGTTCTGTCGCTCCTCGCCCCAAGGACAGGCTTTTTGCCTGTGGCAGGGCTCAGCAAGAACAGCCTTCCCGGGGCGGGCCGAAGAGCTGTCGGGGTTTTCCGCCTACCGCTCGGTGATGGGCCTCTGCGGCCCAGGCGCTGCCTGAAGGGCGTGGCGTGGCGCAGAGAGCATGAGGAAGAAGAGCCGCGGCCGCGGTGGGAGCAGCGCCACAGAGGCAGCAGGAAGCAGAGCGGCGGCGGCGGCAGCCCAGAGAGAGGACGGGGCAGCGGAAGGGGCAGGAGGAGCCGGTGCCGCCGGGGGCTGGCAGGGGGAGGGTGCGTCCCCGCGAAGGCCGCCTCCCGTGGGGCTGGGGAGCACCATTCACCGGCTGCAGGAACTCAGGGGAGCACATGAGCGAGGTGCCGAAGGGAAACTCACTTTGCTCCGGGGCAGCCCCAGCGTGGGTGGGGGCTTTAAGGGACTTAGAAGAGACTCCACTGCAGGCGCACACAAAAAGGGCAATAAAGGTTCATTTACAAAGAAGGGGAAATGAAGAACTGAGTAACTTGGGGTGGGAGAGAGAAATCGGTGAATGTGTCCTACCAGCTCTGCTGAGCTGGGACCCCACTAGCGGACAGCGGGCGAGAAGCCAAGCGCCCCAGGCCCCCAGGTCTGGTTACACCCCAGCCTGGCTCCCGCATCCTGCCCTCGGCAGTGGAGACGTCACCGATCGCAGCCCTCGGTGCCTTGGATCTCCGGTCTGGGTGGGGCGGGCCCCTAAAACCTGCTGTGGTTTGTTCAGGGCGTCCTACCCCCCAGCAACGGTAGGGCGCTGAAGCTGACGGGACTGTGGGTCACCCTGTGTCTCGGGCCGGGCAGAGGCGGTGGAGCAGAGCCTCTGCTGGGGGCGCGTCTCTGCAGGGGCCCCGCGGCCAGGCGCTCACGCGCGGGGTGCACTTGTACACCCCACCTGTCCTGCGGGCCCTTCCCCGCACTCTGACTTCAGGACCCGGAGGACGAACGGGCTGCTGTCTATCCATCTACAAGCCGCGAAGAGCGGCAGGAGCTCTGGGCTCACAGAGGGACGGGCCCGGTCTCCGGCACCCGGCCCCTGCACCCGCCTGGCAGGGGTGTTAGGAGCAGGCTCCCCAACCGCGCTGCCCGCAGGGCCGGACAAGCCGGGACCCGCAGGTGCACGCCGGGCCGAATGCCGCACGGCTGACGCACCCCTCCTGGGGGCCCGGCGGGCCTCTGCGTCCCTGGCAGAGCAGACGCTTCTTAGCGGGGTTCTCTGCACCCGGAACACACTCACGGGCCGGTGCCCTCCCTCACGCAGTGAGTCAGTGACCAAGATAACACTGTTCTGCCGCCGGCCCGGGAGCAGCTGCGTCTACAGGAACCTGCCGTGTATATACGGACCCAGAAATAGCCCCACGTGGAGACAGCCCGGCCACTCTCCCCCGTGCGACCCGCTGGCCATCTCGCTCTTTCCACACATGGGCCGGAGATCCCAATGCTAGCGTGCCCCGTTAACTGGCCCTGCAAACCCCACAAGAGGGGCCAGAGTCTGAAGTCCTTTAACGCTTTAAAAGCGAGAGCGGGCAGGGCTGGGGACTCCGCCCGGGCTCTCAGTACTCTGCTTCCTGCTGAGTGACCACCTGGGTCTGGAAGCTGTCCCTGAACGCTTCCTCCGGACCTGCAGACACCAAGATGCACCTCTTTTTTTCTTACTTCTGGTTTGTTTTTTTTTTAACCCAAAGCAATCATTTCATTTTCAGCTACGTGCAAAAACCGAAACCGGACCACTATCAAACCCACATACAAAGACGGACTCACGACGGGTCACGGAGGCGGAAAGACGCGACCCCGCGGACGACGAAGGCGGGAACGGGCAGGCAGCCGCGACCTCACCTCCCCGCGGCGTGGAGCCCGCCCCAGAGCGGGACGGACCGCAGGAGGCCGCGACGGGGCGGCTCCGAGCGACGGCGCCGCGCAGCGAGCGGGAAAGGGCATCATTAAACGAAGGCGCCGCGAGTAGCAGAAAGTGCTGACGCGTGGTCCAGCCGGCCAGCGTGCGCCAAGGTCTGCGGAGAGCTCGCGACCCGACAGCAACCGAGCAGAAAGAGAAAGAACCGGGCAGCGCCGGGCCCTTCCCCAGAGCAGACGCAGTCGGCGGCGCTCCTCAGCCCTCGCCCAGCGCCAAGCAGCGCGCCCCGGAGAGTGGCCGGCGGGGAGCAGGCGTCGCGAGGGTGTGGAGACGGCGCCTCCGCCCGCGGCGGAGGGCAGACGGCCGGCCCCGGACAGGGGCGGGCAGGGGCGTGGGCGCGCCGGGCCAGACCGCCCCGGTGCCCAGGACGAAGCAGAGGCGCTGGTGGGGCCCCTCCGCCGCTCTCCTCTCTGGCTGCGCGCCCTCCCGTGCTGCGCGCTCGCGTCTCCTCCCGCGGGGTCAGGGGCGGCCTCACGGACATCCGTGCGAATCGCCGACGGAAGGGGCCGCGCCGTTCGCGCTGAGCTTGGCCTGGTGCGCAGACCAAGCGTGACCGCCTCCGCGGGGCCTCGGCCAGCTCCGGCCAGCGGCGCCCAGGCCGGACACGGCAGCGCAGCAGGAGCCGGCGGAGGCGGGGGCGCCCCGGCATCTCCTCGGGTCGGGCTGGGCGGCCTCACGCACTGTCCTGAGGGACGAGCCTTTCGCCTCAGCCCCCCCAGGCACCCCTGGGGCCTGGCACCCCGGGACTGTCCACGCCAGGGCGGGCACGCGCGGCCGTGCCCCTCCCCCAGCAGGCCCGGAGCGGACACTGAAACACGCAGGAGGCAGAAGCTGGGGCTGGGCTGCTGACTGCAGCTTTCAGGCCCCCTGGGGCTGCCGGGGGCGGGCAGAGTGGGGAGCGGGGCGGCGGGGGATGCTGAGGGAGCCCCGAGCGCAGGGGTGGGGCGCAGCGTGGGGGAGGGGGCAGCGGCGGCCACCACGCTGTCAGCGGAGGTAGTAACCCCGGTTATCAGGAACAGGAAAGTCGCCTTTGACTTTGCGAGGTTTCGCTCAGCCCTGCTGTGAGCCAGAGGGGGCCGTTCGAGACCCTCCAACCAGCGAGCAGAGGACCCCCGCGAAAGAAACCAGGACTGAGGGGAAAGCGACAGGGTGAGGTGGCCCGGCCTGGGAGCAGGTGGGAGCGGGTTGAGAGGGTTTTTCTTTTCTTTATTTTAAAGATTTATTTATTCATGTATACAAGAGCTGGGGTGCAGGCCAGAGGTGGGGGGCGTGAGAGGACTCCCCAGAGACAGAGTGGGGAGCAGAACAGGCGGATCCACTGAAGTACACTGCTGAGGGGAGACAGGAGGGGTCTGCTGCGCCCTGTGGGGAGCTCCCTGGCCGGGGATCGAACTCGTGCTGCAGTGGCTGCCGACAGCTTCATAGGCTGAGACTTAACCCCTGCGCCCCCAGGGAGGCCCTGAAATGTTTTCAATCTGAAAAACGTGTTTCAACTGTGACATTCCAGGACTTGGAAGTGTGGGGCCGTCCACCAAGGCCAGGCCACTTGGGTCTTCAAAACCAAAGCAGAGTTGAAGTTTGCACCCCATTTTCCTGGTCTTTTTCTTCTCAAGCTCCTTCTGCTTAGAGCATGCTCTCCAGCCTAATGAAACAGCCGTTTCAATGGACGAGGAAAAAGTGAGGTTTCTTGGTCCAAATGCGGCAGAGACTCTGGCTTGACAACACCCCCAGAGAAGCCATCGCCTCCTGAACCGTCCAAATGTACAGCAACCCAAGAAACGCCTGCCCTGCCTCAGAGGCGGCCGTAACGTCTTTTATGATTAGCAAAGAACCTTCGAAAACTGACGTGCACTCGGCCACCCCGCCCTGCCCTCCCCCCCACTCCAGCCTTCACGTATACACTGCAAACCCGCTTCCCATATATTCTCCTTTAAAGGCCCGGTTGTAGCAGACAACTCAACCAACGGCTGTATTTTTCCATATATGAAGCCAGGGGCTAGAACAGTGAGGTAGTTTCTTATATGATATAATTGTTTCCACTGAAAACTCAGGAAAGCAGGAACCAATCCATCAACAAGGGCAAACAAGAGATTGTGCAATCCACACACTTTAACTTTTGAACACTTAGAAACCTGAAAGCTAAATAAGCGTGAGCCAGAGACAGGAGGCTGCGAGGTGCAGGGACTTTCCTGTCACGCACCCCCGTCCAGCTCTGGGCTCTCCGGACTCCCGCTGTCGGCGCCCAAACCGCACACACAGGCCTCCATTACCTGTTCCACTCGCATCAGTCATTCACCCGAAGTTCACGGGGTGCTGTCGTCCCCACCTGCTTTTGGCAGATGGCAGTTTATTCCTGTCTTCTGTGCTGTTCGCCAGAACAGTGTGGGTCACAGAAGGGGAAGAGCACGATGTCCTTACATCAAAAGAAATAAAAGTCTCTGTCTTCAAAAGTGAAAATCGACACTCAGGAAAGTTTCCTTTGCCCTCCAAGGACTGAAAACGACTGAGCTGCGATTCCAGCTGAATGAGTCACTAAAAAGGTGAGAAATATGCCAACCGAACACAGGTGTGGGTGAGGTGTGGAGAAAGAGGAACCCCTACCCCGTGGGTGGGAATGTGGACAGACCCGGCTCCTGCGGAAAACAGTGGTGGCTTCTCAAACACGAGAAGGGGATCTGCCGTGTGATCCAGCAGCCGCACTCCTGGGAAGGAAGACCTGCTCTCCCACGTTCACCGAAGCACAGTGTACAAAGGCCAAGTTATGGAAACAGCCTAAGTGCCCGAGGACAGACCAGTGGATGACGGTGCTGTCAACACACACAGTGGAATATTACTCAGCCGTTAAAAAGAGATGAAATACTGCCATGTGCAATGGCATGGATGGAACTGGGGGATTATGCTAAAAGCGAAGTAAGTCAGAAGGAGAAAGAGATACTGGAAGATTTCACTCAGGTGTGGGTCACGGAGAAATAAAACAAGGGAACAGACGAGACTGAGCCGCAACAAGCCTTGGGATCTGCTGCAGGACCGAGACTGCCAGAGAGGAGGGGTTTGGGGCAGCGGAGCGGATCGTGGTGGAGGGTTTCTGGGGCTTTGGTGGGGGGTGGGGTGCGGTGACGTGTACCTCAGGAGGCTCTAAATCATACAGTGTTGCACACCAGCATCACCTCAACACAAAAACTCCGAGGCGAGGGAAGTGATTGAAGAGAGAGGAAGGACAGGCTGGGCTGACCCCACCGGACTGCCTCAGTGCCCGACACCCCAGAGTCCATGGGGCCCCCAAGGTCCTGCTTTCAGGTACACAGCACCCCTCTTCTCCACCTGCTCCTTTACCTCGGCCTGCAAGCCAGGCTACTCCGTGCTGAAGCCAGAGTGGGTGGCAATGAAAGAGGAAGGATCCAGAGGTCAGAGCAAACGGGCAGCGTCTTTATCGGGACGGGCTCTGTCACGGGGCTGGACGCGGCTCCTGCGGACGGCCTGGCCACCCCTGCCAAAGGACGCCCCACCTCCCGCTGCCCCCACCAGGAATCCAAACCCCCACACGGCCGAGGGCAGCGGGCGCCCAGCTCCTGTCAGGCCCAACCCCGCTCACGGCCAGTGTGGGTGAGACTCGGCGACGAGACGTAGGCGCCCCCTCGGGAATCACGCTTCACGTTCATGTTAATGATGCCCAGAAAGTGACGAAACTGGAAAGGTTTTCACACAACACACGGAAATGAAGGTCGTTCTGGGGCGATGATCGCCAGAATCATCGTTGAAATGCGTGACCGAGAACACGAAATTTAAATCAAGATATTAAGTATGAAAGTGTTTTAATTCAAATCTTAAAGTGTAGATTTAATTTTAAATAATGTCACTGAAGATATATAATTTATATAATTTAGCATACATCAAAATACTGAGTATCAAAAATAAAATACTATGAATTTTAATTTACTCATTTACTTTCTTAATATGAAATGTTTTTTTTTATTTGTTTTGTTTACGCATACAAGAACTGGGGTGCAGGCCAGAGGTGTGGTGGGTGAGAGGGTTCCCCAGACACAGAGTGGGGAGCAGAACAGCCAAATTGACTGAAATCCACTGCTGAGGGGAGCAGCAGGGAGACAGGAGGGGTCTGCTGCGCCCTGTGGGAAGCTCCCTGGCTGGGAATCGAACTCGTGCTGCAGCGGCTGCAGACAGCTTCATAGGCTGAGACTTAACCCCTGCGCCCCAGGGAGGCCCATTAATATGGAATGCTAAGAAATTTGAAGGTGGCTGTCCTGTTCGTAAGCAAGCCTGCACGTGCTGGGCCTGTATAGGTACGTCCTGACTGCCCTTGTTTAGTTACAGTCCCTCAGTCACGAATGGCAGAAGGACAGAAGAGGCCGGGAGGGCCACAAAGTGCTGCTGGTGCCTGGGGTTCGCTTCCCAAAACATGGCTGCGGATGAGGCCGCTGAGTTCAGCTGCCGTGTTTTGGTTCATCCTTTTAACACTAGGCAGGTCCTGACTGCGCTAAAGCTGAGTCGATTCAGCTTCAAAAATAACTGCCCTTTTGGTCACTACTGCGAGGACAAGCTGGATTGTGCTGACGCTCCCCATCAAGACACAGCCCTTGCACTTAGTAGGCGCCTCACGGATGCTCGAGGACTCCAGACAGGACCGGAAGCCACTGGTGGGTTTGAGCTACAGGGTCAGGGTTTCAGTCTATGCGTGTGTGATTCCATGAAGCGGGTCGTTTTAGAGCCTGAAGGCGTCAGATGAGCAGACAAGTCTACACTCACCGAACATCTTACCCCCGGAAACTTATTTAAATTAATAGACCCTCATAAACCGCGCGGACCTGGGGCCACGGAGCGAGATTCCTGCGTACGAGGTACAGGAAGAACGGGGCAACGCGCTGGGCTTGCCGGAGGGCGTGTTTTCTGCCCGGGGTGTGTTTATCGCGCCCGCCAGCCCAGGGAGCGGGGACACACAGCACCTATTCAAAGGGGCAGAGCGCTCTTTGATCATTCTGAAGGATTTTTATTACCTAATGTCCTTATTTTTAAGCACAATGAATAAATCCTGTACAATGTTTGGACGGAGACTGGGCAGAGAGCCCAATAAATTAATCACTGGAGTCACGGCAAACCAGAGCCCTGTAGAGTCCCCCACCCCACCCCTCCCTGGGCCCAAAGAGCAGGCTTCCTGCTCCTGCCGGCCCCTCGGGGGTGACCAGAGCGCCCCGGGAGCTGCCGCTGACCACCGTCCCACAGACTCGCGAGGGGCCGGGCCCTGGGGGCGGCTCTGAGGCCCGGGGCACGCGCGGGCTGGGGGCACTCCAGGCCAGGCTGGGGGGCGTTGCGGCCAGCCGACAGGGGTCGGTTCAGACTCCCAACCGGTCACCGCTTAGTCCGCACGAGCCCTCGGGTCCTCCCAGGTCCGGGAGATGCTGCTCCCGTGAGACGGGTTTCAGATTCCACATCGACTTGCGGAGCGCCCACTTCTCCTGCCACATGCGGGCTGGGCCCTTCCTGAGAGCTCACTCCCCCCGCTTTCTCCCTGGACAGGCGCCACGACGGGCCTCGGGGGACCCTCAGTGCCGGTGCCAGCGCCGTGGACGGCCTCTGCTCGGCGTCTCCCAGCCCCTCCCAGCCCACCAGGTCTCCGTTTCCGCTGAGCCCGTCCCCCGCAGTATCCGTCACGATACTGGACAAGAGTGGATTTGTCTGGCATCGGAAGGCGGGAAAACGCGGGGAAACCGTGTTAGGCAACAGGGCTTCGGGCACAGAGCGGGGCTTCCTAGCCCGGACCCCGCTGCTCACGGCCTTGGCGAGCTCGGCCTGGGTCAGCGCAGTGCGCGGCTGCGGCCTCAGGGACGGCGCCGGCCGGGGGAGAGACGTCCCGTCCCGGGACTTGCTTTGGGTATCGCTCGCCCCTCACCTCGCACGGCTTTTCTTTCCATTTCGTTGCTTTGCTCACCAAAGGCCCCTCTGCTCCCTTCTGGGGCCGCCGCAGCCTGCAAGCACCTTCCCCTGCGTGTGCGGTGCCAGAACAGCCACACAGAGGGGCGTGGCACTCCCGTGCCCGCGCCACCTCGTTACTCAGAAAGCTGCTGTGACGCCCTTCCAGGGGCCGCGTGTCTGCACCTGGAGGACCGTTGGCCACGACGGCCTGGACTCCTGGAGCTCCCCGAGCCACGAGCCGCAGCAGTGCCCGGGGCTGGCTCCAGGGGCCGGTGCGCCCCGCCATGCTCTGTGCCCACAGGAGCCGGCGTTTCCACGTTCACCTTCACCTGGTCGGAAAAGCACCGTTCGCGGGGACCGTGGGGGCGCCGAGTCCCGAGGCTGGCCCTGGCCTCTCCCCTGGACGCCCCTGTCCATCTGGGCTCGCGGGGCTGGGCCGGTCGCACCAGCTGGCACCTTGGCGGCAGCACTCTGCACCTGTCCTGTGCCCCCCTCCGGCGCGGCTCACGCGGGCAGGCAAGTGCGGGGCGCGTCCCCCTCCCAGCAGGACGGCGTGACTTTATGTGGGGACACGGGGGCAGGGCCCCGCGGCCCCCAGAGGCGGCGCCAGGAAGGGAAGGGCGGCCTGGTCTGTGCACCCGCGGGCGTCCCTGCCATGTGCGTTTTCTGTTTTAAATGAGACTTTCCCCGATAACGCAACACATTTGGACTGGGAAGGGCGGACCAGCCCGACAAGGCTCGTTGGGCCACCGCCGCTCAGCGGAGTTTCAAGACAGCGGGTTAGGCCTCCGCGCGCTCTCAAGGCCCGGGGAGAGCCCGCGCTGCTGTCCAGCTGGGTCGCTCGCCGCGACAGCGCCCTCCACCAAGTCTCGGCCCAGCTCGCTAGCGGCCGGACGCACGGCAGCGCTGGCCAAGTGTCCTATCAGCCCACTCGTCCAGCCCAAGGCCAGCGCGCACGGACGAGAACAGAACAGAAGGAAGAACGTGCCGCCACGACCGGTGAGCTCGGCCCCGCGTGAAGTCCGCAGGCGGGAGGTGGCTCCGGGGTCCAGCGGGCGGGTGAGAGGACAGAGGAGGGGGCGTTTCTGGTCTCTGGGTGTGCCAGTCAAGGCACTTCGTGATGCAAAGACTAAAACACGCCAAGCGCTTTACCAGCAGGAGAGTGCTCCCGCAGACAGGCCAGAGGAAACGGCGGTCGCGGCAGCCGCTGACCGCTGCGGGGGCTCCGCGGGGGCGGGCAGCGCCCAGCGGTGAGCACCTCACAGCAGAGACCAAGCTCCTGCAGCAGAGAAGAAGCCCGAGAAAGATCTGGTGAACTCCAAAGGGCCCAAACCCCCAGAGCGGCCGTCCGAGGGGCCGGCAGCTCCTTCCTCCGTCCTCGACGCGACCCCGGCCTCCAGCAGGAGCGACCTCCGGCTGCAGCGAGGAATAAACGCCGAGCGCCCAAAGCTCCGGGACGACTCCGGAGGGACCCGCGGGTCTCCAGCACTGTCCTCAGCACCGCTTAGCCTTCAGCTTCAAACAGTTCTTCAAGGCCTGATAGGTTCGTTTTTATTTTCCCTGCTCCAAAGCATCTCTGTCCCCAGACATCAGTGCCCACCAGGGAACCGCTCCCACCCCATGCTCGAGCAACGCCAGCTCCAGAAACTGCAAACAGCTGAGATGCGAGTTTCACGTTTCTGGAACAAGGATGTTCGAACGCCCGAGGAGGCCACGGCGAGACGATGCTCTGGTTCCTTCCTGGTGCACGACCCTGTCCCAGCCCGCGTGCCCCCGAGCCCAGGGTGAGCGTGGGGTGGAAGGAAAGACACAAGCCACCGTGGAGTGGAGTCTGCACGTCTCCGCGGCCGTCGGTCATGAGGCCATTTAACACTGTGCGTGCCGGCGCCCTTTCAATTTCCCAGCCCCGGGGCCGGCCATTCTCGGTGCCACCGCGTGGATGGCAGAAGCATTCAATAAACACACACAGCTCCCGAACTACTGGATATTAAAAAAACTCTAATATCTCGCATAAAACACCTTACACTTTCACCAAAACAATGTGTAAAGCTTCTAGACTGAGCACGATCCAAGAAATAGCTCCTAATAGTTCCAAACAATCCACCGTGGCTTGAAAAACCGGAGACCAGATGAACACGTATGAATACGTGAGCGGCCACTGACACTGGTGACAGAAGCACGCACTGCTACGCGAGCGGCCACAGAGTGTTAAGCACCTTTTCCAGGAACGGCTACAGGGAGGGCTCTCGGCTCCCCAAGGGCCGGGAAAGGGGCACCACAGCCGCGGGAGCCCCGAGGCGCTTTCATCCGACAGCCCCGCCCCGTTGTGATCAGAACAGACTCCCCGGAAGACCAAGGCGTCCCCGGGCTGCAGGTCAGCCTGCCTCGGCGGCCTGGGTCACAGCAGGGCCCCGGTCACAGCAGGGCCCCGGCGGCCAGCTCTGCGGGCTTAGCCACGAGGAAGAACAAGAGGGAGCAGGGGCTTGAGCGCGATCTCGCTTCGCTCTCTTTGGCCGAGAAGACGGATCCAGCGGCGTGCGCCTGGCACCGACAGCGGCCCGTTCGGGGACTTCTCCGGCGCGGAGACGTGCTTCAGACGCGCTCGCCCAGCCGCGGGCTCGGCCGCCACCAGCAGCCGCGGGCGCCGCGAGGGGCTCGCTCCCGCGGGATTCCCCGCAGAGGGGCCGGCCTACGCGCCAGCCTAACTCACGTCGAGTGTTTCTGAAAATGCTGATGCATTGAGAGGTTTAGAGTCATAAAAAAACCACCGGTGAATACACTCTGCATAAAAACCGAGCGGGTTGGGGGCCTCCCTGGTGGCGCAGCGGGCGGCGCAGCGGGTGAGCGCGGCGCTGTGGAGCTGTCGGCGGCTGCAGCGCGAGTTCGATCCCCGGCCAGGGAGCTTCCCCCAGGGCGCAGCAGACCTCTCCTGTCTCCCCGCTGCTCCCCTCAGCAGTGGATTTCAGTAGACCCGCCTGTTCTGCTCCCCACTCTGTCTCTGGGGAGTCCTCTCACCCCCGCACCTCTGGCCTGCACACCAACGCTTATAGCAAAAATAAATACATTTAGAAAACAACAACAGCGATGGCTGGATTCAGACACTTCACCGCAAATAGGAGCGGACGGGACCGGCTTTCGGCCAAGCCAGCGTGTAAGCCCAGACTCAACCCTGCACAGCGGAGCCGCTCGCAGCCTGCGTGTGTGTGCGTGTGCATGTGTTTGCGCCTGTGCACGCGTGTGCGTGAGCCAGCCCAGGGCGCCCGCGCGAGGGCCAGGTGTGCATGCCCAGCCTCACGCTGGCCCCCCGTCTGCCCCCTCTGCGCAGGGCCCGCTCCCCCAGCGCCCCCACGGCCCCGGGCTTTGGGGCCAGGCCCCGCGGGGGGTGCTCAGATGCCAGGGGGCTCAGAACACGCCGCAGCCACGCCGGGGCCACAGCGTCCCGCTGCTGGCACACACCCCACACACCATACACACCCCAAACACACATCACACCCCACACACCCCCCACCCCACACACGCCCCCACACACACATCACACCCCACACCCCACATACACAACACAAACCCCACACACCCCACACACTCCATACACACAGCACACACACCCCATACACACCACACCACACAACCCATACACACAGCACATACACCACACACACCTCCCACTCACCACACCCCCCACCACACACACACAACACACACACCCCATACACACACCACACAACCCATACACACACACCTCCCACTCACCACACACACACCACACACCCCATACATACGCCACACACCCCACACACACCTCCAACTCACCACACACACACCACACACCCACAACACACACAACGCACACCCCACACCCACCGCCACACACACCCCCCACACACCCCACACACACACCACACCCCCCATACACACACACCTCCCACTCATCACACATACACCACACCCACAACACACACCCCACACACCCCACACACACGCTGGGCACCGCTGGGGTGTGTGGCGGAGGCAGCAGCAGTGCGCAGCAGAGTGGCAGCACCACACGCCTCACGCAAAGGCCCGGCGGAGCCTCCTCTCCGCTCACAGCCCGAGGCCGGGCTCTCAGAGGTCCTGCTCCTTTTAGATGAAGGACTTGAAAAGCAAGTTTGCTGTTTTAGACGTTGGGGTTTTACACATTCGGACGCTTCCGCGATCCCGCATCGTGCTCCTGACGGGTTAGCTGCTGCGTCCCCGCCGCGCCCCGTGCTGGCTTCTGGGTCTGTGTGGCGTCTGCGCCCAGGTCAGGCCGCCGGCCCCACGGCCCACTTCTGGTGAGGCCCGGTTTCCCCGAACTGATTCCTCTTGGTGAAAGGTGGCATTCGGAGGCGACGGCGTGGGCGGCAGGCGTGTCCGATGCTCTTCTCCTCAGTGGACAGACACACGCTTTTCGGAAAAAATGATGAACCCCAACTCCAACTGAACAGTACGGGATTTTCTGATTTGATCTTGGACTGAACACGTGGTTCCTCAGAACATTAACGTGTTTGCTTTATCCTACAATCTACACACATAGTCACAGGGCGCTAACAATGATGCTGCCACCAGGGTAGAACTACTGGATAAAGCTCAAGACCTCTCCGCAGCTTCCCTTGACTGTGGACAGCATTTCACTGCGAAAGTCATCTGAAATGTGTCTCTCCTCTGTAAACCATCACCTTGTAAAATTGATAAAAACTTGTCCCTTCTTACGAGGGTAAAGCCTGTCACCGCTGAAATTACAGCAATGATGGGTCTGGTCCAAATCGGAGCGTAAATTATCCCGAAATGCTTCCTTAATGCCCACGAAAGACAAACACTGACTGGCCTTGCCGCTAGTGTCCAGCGTAGCAGAAGAACAGCGTCCGCTGACCAACTACCCACCCTACAATCGAGGTCCACAGTGACCGTCCCTGCCCGCCCAGCGTGGCACAGAGGGCAGCAGCGAGGAGCCGAGGCCAGCCCTCCGGTGTCTGCGGGAGGAGAAGGCGGGACGAAGGCTGCCTCGGTTCTCCAGCAGGCGCAGTTTTAATCCATGTTTTACTACAGCAGCAACTCCCAAGAGTTTCCCTGCAACTTGCTTCAGCCTCCACAACCCTGAAGTCTAAACACTTTACAACAAACATCTTTTTGGTGTGCAAATGATGTCTCATGCAGGGGGGGAAAGACAGAAATATCCCAGTTCCCTTTTCCAGTCCAGCCATTGAATCCTTTGCCTTTGACCTTCAGAGACTGACCCCCACCTTTCAGCTGTCACTCAAACCCCATCTTCTTCCTCCCTTATCGCCCATCCCCCAACTTCCCAGACACTACTACGTCCAGGAATAGAAAGATCTTACCTGCCACCCCCCCGATGGGACTCGGCCAAAATGACCCCACCTGGGCAGTGAGGGGCCACCTGTCACCCAGTAATCAGCGTACCAGACCCTGAAATGTGTATGACGGTCAGGTGACGAGAACCTTTGCAAGATCTTCAAAGAAAAACACCGACGACAGAAGGCCTAAGGGATCGAAAGGGGCGCCGAGTTGATGGGGTGACCTTCTGCAGGTTGGGGGCAGAGACCAGGGCAGCCTTGCTCCAGAGGGCGACGGCCCCAGAACAGAACACGCCCCACGGCGCCGGGCTGGGCGTGCGTGAAGAGACGGCCTCCCTCGCTGCCGTGGCGGCGGCTGCCGGCCAGTGAACACCCACAGACGCTGTATTGCCAGAGTTTCGCTCCAGTTTGTACACCACAGACCCGTCTTAGAGTGCTGCCTCAGACATCTCGTGACTGTTTCTCTGTCCCTTTAAAGGCAACAGTACATCCAGCCGCGGGTGAACTGGGCCCCTGGACTCACACTCACAAAACACACCCAGGCGCTGACACTGTATGAATGAAGAGCGGAGCGGAGCAGCTCTGAACTGAACCAGAGCTCACACATCTGCGCGGCCCCAGCGGGATAAGTCAGCAGGTGCTTTGGCTACAACTTAAACAGTCCGAGCCGTCCCACCCTCCTTCTTCACACCTTTTAGCCTGGATTGGGATTTAATACGATTTACTTCTGTGTGTAGGCAAAGCGCTTTCTCACCACTGCATTTAATCTCATCAAAGCCCCTGGAATGTGAAGCCCAGGTGCTGCTGCTTTGCTCCCCTGAAGACACTCAGCATTTGCAACAGCATAAGCGCCTGTTGCAACAACCTCCCCGCCACTGCTTCTGTTTTCGACCCACGCTGACTTTTATAAGACATACATTTTTTAATTAAAATTCACTGGTTTTAAAAGCACAAGAAAGTCTGGATTCCAAAGGGGGAAACCCTTTTGTACATAGCCCCCGTCTCCCCGAGGGTGGATGGGGGTGTACTCCGACGAGACCTTAATCGCGGTGCCCTCCCCCGGTCATAAAGCGGGCACATGATGCAAGAAAGACCCCAGACGGAAACCAGGTGTGCCTCGCTGCAGAGACAGGTCCCCAGCTCCGGCGCCTGGAGTTGGGGAGCGCCTGGTCCCTTCCCTTCCCGAGATTTGACTGCTGAGAATTTATTTACTGATCTTGGATTCTACAAAAAGAAACAGATGAAAAACCTGTCCTTCTAGTAATTTATTTCACTGACTAGTGTCTAGGTCCGCTGCTTGCAAACCGAGGCTATAATCGGGTCCGCACCCCCAATACTTTCTCCTTCACATGCTCTCCTCGCAGGGTTTTCATAACCATATTTTTGGTAAAATTCACTGCATTCTGTCCCTGTTGTTCATACGGACATTTCCAAAAGTTTTTCTTTTATTATTATTATAAATAACCCCACACTGTTACTTTCATGCATATCGCTTTTTCCATATTTTGGATTCTTTCCTCTCTGAGATTCCCAGAAGTGAAATTACTGAGGCAAAGGGCACAGATATTACGGCTCTTGAAAGATACTGCCAAAATGCTCTCGGAAGGGCCCTGCCAACTCGTGATGACTTCAGGGCCTGTGTTTATCCCGCTTCCGGTCGGCGCTGACCCTGCGTTTGGACGCTCCGCCGCCGTGTTTTCCATGCTTTCCTCGGGACAGCGGAGGGAATGACTCACGCACACCCTGGAGAGATGAGAGCCGCTTCCTGCCCCGGCATGCGGCTATTTCCTCTAATAGTGAAATATTTTTTAAGTTTCATAGAAGCATCACAAATGTACCCATATAGAAACTGCTCCAAAGAGAAAATGTACCAATCTAGACACTTCTTCCTCTACGTTTCCTCAAAGGACAATCTCTGCTGTTCCCGCTACACATCTTGCTCCGTGCAGAGTGCGGCTCCTGGACAGCAGGGAGCCCCCAGGGAGCAGCCAGCAGGAACCAGCCTCCTGGCCCTGGCACCGGAGGAGACACCCAGCCACGGAGCCTTCTGCAGCTCCTCTTGGCCCATCTACGGGTTTTCCAGTGGGAAAGTAAAAGGGTCAACGTGCCCCCACTGAGCTATTTCCACGCCAAGGGTAGCCCCAAGCGGCAACGCCTAAGAGAAGGCCCCCGGAAGGGCCTGGCTGGACCCAGAGGGCACAGGCGTCCTCCTGTCAGAAGGCCCACGAGGCTGAGGCCGCAGAGACCCGAGGGGGGACAGGTGAGGCCGCTGCCGAACCTGCCCCTAGCACCCACAGAAGGCCGGGCCCCTGATAGGATTCCTGGGCGCACCCTAAGCTTCCCCAGCTGACTCTGACCCTGGAGTCCCTGGAGAAATTGAAAATGCTTCCTGTGCAGCCCTTCCAGGCAAGGTGGGGGCGGGCTGGGGGGTCTGCAAGGCCTTTTAAGTGACTTCCACATTTTAATGAAGTATTTCAATGAAAGATCACCTTGCTACATAATAATAAAAGGCAGGCAAAGCCATGCAAGAGACAAAAAAAAAAAAAAAAAAAGCAGAGGCTGCCAGGCCAGGGGGAGGGAGAAGCAGCAGAGAGGACCTTCAGGGCCGTGGAGCGCCAGGGCTGGTTCTGCCTCGTTGCCCACGTGTGCCCAGAGGGTGCAGCCCCGGAGCGGACCTGGGCCCAGCGCCGTGTCCAGGAGGCCGTGCGGGACTCAGGGAGTGTGGGGCCCACCGCTCCTTCCTCCGGCTCCCCTGCGGACCTCCCAGGCCGCGGTAAAAGCAGCCTATTTTAAAGACCATGAAGATGATGAGGCGGAGACAGGACGGGTCCTGGGTTAAAACGCATGTGAAACAGCCACAGGGAAAGCCTCTGGGAAAAAGCCGCTCAGCAATTCCCACTTCCCCAAGGCCCCAAGCTGCAGGCTTCTCCAAGCCATTCAGTGCACAAAGGGAATTTGTTTCTATATTAGAACAAGTTTCCACAACCCGAATGATTAACTCTTCTGAGTGTTTCCAGAACTTGGAAATAAAGTAACTGAAAACTAAGCAGATGAAAACAGCTGTCTCCCCCGCAAAATACATTCCTCTAAGGTCAAACTGGGTGAAAATCAAGCGTTAACCTGGCAACTAACTAAGACTACAAAGCAACAAACAAGCATAAACACCCTGAAAAGCGTTTCCAAAAGATAAAGCGAAACACTTAGAAAACGGACATTAAAAAAAACAGCAAACAGCGCTCAGCAGGCAAGCCCCCTCCTGCTGGAAACCGCACGCCTGTTTGCGCGTCTAACTCTCAAAGTCTCTCAGGACGTAAAAGAAGAAAATGTGCCCTGTGCGGCGTTTCGTCTGGCGTTTTAAAATAAGAAGAAAACGCAGCGGGGAGAGGCCGGCCAGCGGGCGGCGGCCCCCCACCCCCGCGGTGTCCTGGGCCGCAGGTGGCGTCGTCGGTGCTCCGCGGCCAGCCTGACCCGCGCAGGCCCAGGCTCGGCCCGGATGGGGAAGTGTGAACAGCGGACACCCGTCTGGGGCTGAAAACGGAAACGGCGACTTTCATCTCTCCCTTCCAAGAGTCCCTGCTGCAAAGACCAGGCCCGGGCCCCCGGCACTGCCTACGCGGCACAGAGGGACGGGGCTCGGCGTCCACCGAGGAGGGGCTGGGTCACGGCAGGACCAGGGCAGCCCCCTCGTGTCCACCGAGCTCCAGAGCACGCCTGCGGGGACGCTCCTTGCCTGTAGTCCAGCAGCACGGCCAGGGGCTGTGCGGGGCGGGGCGGACAGGCCCATCGCCTGGCGAAGCGGCCTCGGACTCTGCATTCAGAAGCCACGTCCCGCTGTCCACTTGCCCCGCGCCGAGTCTACCCGGCCCGGGGCGTTCTGCTTTCTCGAGGCTGAGCCAAGATGGACGGGCACGGGCGGGCAGCGGCCACTTGCGTCCCCCGCGAAGCAGCTCGCCCTGGGAAGCGGAGCCGGCTTGTCTGGCCTCTTAGTTGGGGAGTGTGAGGAAACGGACTCGCTTTTCCTCCAAAGTTAAAAGGCCAAGCCCAGAGCCGGCCACGTGCTGGGTCCGTTACCGTGTCCACGCCGGGAACGGGCAGAGCGCGAGGCCCAGCACCCACCTGTCCCTGCGAGAAGGCGCCTGCCCCGGAGTTGCCGCTCGGGCCTGAGCTGGGGCGCGGCCACCCACCCCTGGACTAAGCCACAAAGCCGGCACCGGCCCAGAGCACCCCGGCCCGCGAAGGCCTGGCCCCAGGAGGCCCCGCAGCCACGGCAGGACGGCGACCCCGCGCCCTGCAGCGCCAGAGTGAGCCCGGAGCCCAGCGCGGGGCAGAGGAGCCGTGGGGCAAAGGCTGTGCAGGGAGTGCGGGCGGGGGCGGGGGGGCGCACTCCGGATCAGCGGCTCCCCTGCCGCCACTCAGAGCCCCCATTCAGCCCCCGCCTGGGCCGCTCCAGGGAGCCGTCTTAGGGCCCAGCTCCCACATTCCTGCGTGGACACCCTGCCCCGGCAGACTGCAGGAGCGCCTTCCTTGAGGAAGCCTCTTTTCCAGTCAAATGACAGTCTTCTCATCAAAAGTGTGGGAGCCCGCAGCCCCCCGTGAGTCCCTCCTGTTCACTTGGGTTTCGGTCCCCGGCGGCCCGGAAGGCCCAGGCCGGGCGGGGCGGCCTCCAGCCGGGGTTGAGGGGCTGCTGGGCGTGGCGGGGCTGGCGCTGCCCGCAGCCCTGCCCCGGCCCTGGGAGGCCATGAGGCCCCTCCCGCCTGGCACGCGCCGGGGTGACGCTGGGACGGCGCCTCAGCATCCGAATCAAAACTGCAGCGGAAGTTCCATTTCAAAACGGCGACAAGGGGCTTGGCCGACACGGTGAAGACTAAGATGCTAGTGAGGAAGTGTGGCGGTGATGACGCCAGATTTCAAAGACACCCTAAACCTGCAGCGGGGAGAAATCAGCGATTTGCTCAACAGCACAATGTTGGGGGGAACTGGAGCTTTTCCCGCGCGCCCTGCGCCTGCTGCGTGGCTGAGCGTCACTGCTGAGCCCCCAGCGCGGCGACGGGCTAGGAGACGGTCTGGGTGACTGCTGCTCTGGGCTCTGATCGCGTTCGCCCGCTGCTGCTTTACCCCGTCGGCCACCCCTCCGCACACCGCGGCTGCCGCACCCAGCAGCACCGCGGGAGGCCGAGGGCGCGACCTCCCGCAGCAGAGGCGCGACCCGCACCGGCGCCCACGCCGCCCGCTCCGCATGAGGTTGGAGGACAGGCGGCCGGGCGCACGGGCCTTACTCATCAGCTGCCGCTGCTCTCGCTGCCGAGGCCCGGCCGGGGCTTGATCCCGAGGCGGCTCGTGGTCAGACGCGGCTCGCCGGGGCCTTCAGACGTGTCTGTGGCTTCGGGCCCATCCTGCAGGAGCAGCTGACGCCTCCGGGTCTGGGGGTCGCCTGGCCTGGCCCGGCCCGGCAGCGCAAACGCTCGCGGGGTGAAGGGCCTGCCGGTGCGCGGCCCAGCCGGTGTGAGGGTGCGGGCGCAGCGGAGGGGGGCGTCGAGCCACCCGTGCAGCGCCCGGCGCGGCCTGCAGGTGGGGTCGGGCACCGGGAGAGCAGCGCTCCCACTGTGGCGCCTGCCCCGCACCGGCCTGGACAGTGGTCCATGGGGGGTCGGGGGCGGACCGTGCTTCGCGCACAGGCCGGGGTTTCCCAGCGGCGCCTCAGGCGCCTGCGGCATGTGCTTGGTGCGCTCTGGCTGTAACGAG
>PVIJ01008603.1:0-72964 GCA_004024925.1 Scalopus aquaticus
TCCCTCTCCCTCCCCCTCTCCCTCTCCCTCCCCCCCTTCTTTTCCTTTTCGATATTGTGCACATCCCCTTGGTTTAGTATTCGGATTATTTTAAGTTATTACATCCTCTTGGATACAGAAGAGTATTACAGTGCCAGATTCCCTTTCTGCTTTTACAATCATATTTGTGACCTTGAAAACCTTTCTTTTACCTCTGTGTCTTTTCTATATTGGGACATCTTTTCATATCTTAGAATCATTTCATCCTGTATCTGATTGCCAGGTGAATCTTCTTTAAGCACCATCCTATTTATTTCATATTCCTTCCCAGAATTTTCTAATGTTTTCTGCTGCTTACAGGAACAAAGTCAAACTCCTTATTCTTGCCTTTACCGAACCATCTAATCATCTCTGTTTCCTCTTCCTGCCTTATCTCAGACTACTCTCCTAAAATATCTTACTCAGGTTAAGTTGATCTTTCTGGTGTTCCTGAAATTCATTGCATTTTTTTTTTAATCAAAAACTTTTAATATGTTTTCTGCCTCTGGGTTTTTTTGTTTTTTGTTTTTTTTTTTTTTGGTGCTTACTCCATTTTCTCCCATTGTCCCTGACAGAGATCCAAAACCCCAGTAATCTTGCCAGATGCAGCTCAAGAAACCCTCCCTCTCTGCCCCCTGGCCTGAAGCATTGTTTCTCAAAGCAGTTATGATTCATTCTAACCTCAGGCATATTTTATTTGTTAATTGGCACAATTTTTTTTTATAATTACCATTTATGTTTGTATAATTTCATGCCAATTCTCCATACCAAGAATGCATATTACATTTCTGTATATCCTTCATTATATAAAATGCCCATGCTTAATACATGCCCATGCTTAAACATGATTTTCTCCATGTGGCTGACTGGAGGGCGGAACTAGAGGGAGACAGAGATCTGATGGGTTGGCTGATTGTTAATGGAGTCTGAACTAAAGAACACTTCATGCTTTTGAGTTTAGCAATGGAATCAAAATAGCAGATGTTGACTAAGTAGATGTTGACTAAGATGTATACCAAGTTATTAGTATATATTATATACTAATAGTTATTAGTATATATATATATATTAGTGTATATATATTGGTATATATGATTGAGGCTGATTTATAAAGAAGATGTATGGCATGGGATAAGAGTTTGATACAAAAGTAAATCTAAAACATGACTAAAATTAACGTGTGGAGAAATCTTTCCACAGTCTAGTGGTCTGTCAAAGTTTAAAGGCTCAACTTCTAATTAAGACTAATTTTCCTGCTTTCCTATGCAGTGAAACCCAGAGGGTCAATTCTGCATGATTTATATTTTCTACATGCAGCACTACCGTGTTCCAGCAGGTGGAGCTGCTCATCTACAGAAATTTTTCAGGAGTTGTTTAATGGCAGTAACATGATCTACCTGCTCTTATTACCACCCCACTGCTCCTTCAAAGGCCTGACCCAGAAAAGTGATTTGAAGTGGAAATAGGGATTGCTTACACTTATTATGTATTCTTTGATAGATAAATGTTTCAAAGAGACAGGTTTTATTTTATTTTAATGGCTCTCATTTTGCATTTCTGACGTTGGAAACCAGGTTCTTCCTTCTTCCTTATAATCTTTGAGCTCTTCTCACAAATTGAGAGGATCTTTCAGATATTATAATATTAGATATTATAATTTTAGATATTATAATCAGCTGAGGCCGAGAGGACTAGAATGGGCATCTAGTCCTACCTTTCATTTCTTATGGTGAAGATCTTATACTATAGACCAGAGTCATGTCATAATAGCCATGTCCTGAGTAGCCAAGGTCATTCATAAAGTCAAAGGCAGAGCCAGGAGTCGAGCCCGGATCTCCTGTCACACCTTCACTGTCCCATCCTTTGCTGGGGACTCCCAAAATGTGTGAGCGAATAGAGCAGGGATTTTGCATGATTTGTCTCATTCTTTTGTATCATTTGGCTTGTAGTAAGTATTCAACAAGTATTTGTTGAATGAGTGAAGGATGGAAGGAATAATGCAAGAAAGGAAGGGAAGAATGGGGAGGGAAGAAGGAGAAGAAAGGAGGAGCATAAAGGCAAGAAGGAGGGAAAGGAAACAAAAGAGGAAGAACAGCAGGAGAGCTGAGGAAGAGTGTAGCTCTGACAGTGACTTGTAGCTGCTCTCATCACTGGTGACATCTGGTAGATCCTGAGATGCTTCAAACTGGTGTAGAGCACTCAGAAATAAGATGTAGAACACTGACTGGTGAACTGGATCATTTTATGAGCTGTTATTTCATCCTATTTTGATGTAGACAATAAATATTAAAAGGTGACTTCGGCACCTCAGTGAGGATAAACCTCCTCCCACCTCTTGCGTAGCACTGCAGCGGCCAGCAGGCTCTGGCATTCTCTCTGCTGACATCATGGAAACTGCCCATTCATGAGGGCAGATGGAACATGGAAGGTTTTGGGAACAAGTCCATATTCAGAATCAGAAAAATTCCAGGAAATCCAAACACATGGTTTTATTAGATTCATGTCTAGAATGAGAATTATTGCTCTAAGCGGAGGGAGAGCAGAAGAGGCTGTGGCTTGAGGCAGGAAGTATGGCCTCTCCGATTTCTGACTCAAAGAGAATTATTGCTCTTCTTTCTTTTGATTTATATATACTAGAGGCAAAGACTAATTACCCAGAGTCTTATTTCTGATCTTTTCCTTCACACCCAGTCCCTCTGTGCCAATGGCTCATGCCACGAATCTTTCTTGACCTAATCAGCCATCAGAACATAAGTTTCCTATGTCCCATTCTTTCAGAATCTTGCTAATTGACTAAATAAATTGATCTGAAGTGATAATTCTTATCTTAGAGGACATGTTTTATTTTTAACACAGGACTCCCAGACACATACTTTTGCTTGAGTGTTGAATCTATTCAGCTAGTCAAGGTTTCTGGCATTATATCATGTAAGGAGGTGTGTTTGAATTGCTTCTGTCTTCCACTTGGTTGCCTGCCAGTTATACCACCTGGGCGGCCGTATGTTCTTGAAAATGCATGAAGATTGTAAGAAAATCATTCATTAGTAAACATGATTGAGGACGTCGTAGGTGCTGACACTGTGGCTGATGGGTTTGTAGACTAGGGCCAGGGTGATCTCCAGGAAAAGGGGAGGTACCAAGTTCCCTGCCCCACCCAAGGGAGGGTAGAGCTGAGCAGGAAGAAGAAGAAACTAGATGGGAGACAGAAGGAAGGAAGGAAGATGGAGAGCTAGAAGGAGACCTGAAGGAGGCACAAGGAGCAGAGAGACATGTGAAGAAACTGCACTTGCTTCTTGCTCCTGGACTGGGTGAAACAGATGTGGGTGAGAGACCTGTGGGGAGGTTAACAATGGCAGCTTTGAGCTTGATTTTGATTTTGCTCTTTTCCTCCCAGTCATGTCTAACTGTTCTTACCCTTTTCCATGGGTCCCTGCCAGAATGTGCTTCAGACTTGTGGCAGGCTTTCAGGCCCTGCCTTAGGCAATCCCACTTGGGTGGACTTTTATCCATGAGAATGGGTGACTGGGTGCTTGATTTAAAAACTGTGTTCTTTGTCTTTCCTGTATTGCACACTAATGTATTGAAGTCCCTTTCCATTAAAGGTCCTATATGTTTTGTCTTGATGAGGTGGATGACAGAGCCTATTCAGAGCAGGCAGGTTTGAGGGTTCTGGGGTGACCCTCTCCCTGCCATGTAACACTTTTAGGGAAGATATAGACAAGGATTTTAGTGGTTACAATGCGGAGCACTGAGAACTGGGGGTGGAGAAAGAAGGCAGGAACTAGAGAGCTGGTAGAGAGGGAGGTTGAGGCAAATGGGGCTGCCCAGTGCTGATGGAGGGAGAGCTAGAGGAATCAAGGGTGACCTCCAGTTTTGTTTTGGAAGCCACAGAGGAAGAATGAAGAATAACCAGGAATGTAGTGATAGGGGAGCCAGAGTGACACACACACTGTGTGCGTGTGTGTTTGCGGAGGAAATGTGAGTGCATCAGGGATGGGGATGGTCTATTTTCAGTTTAGAGGACTAATGACTTTGAGTCACCTCAGGAGACCTCGCTGTTACCAACCAGGAACACAGCACACATCATAATCTTTGTCAGTCATGACATATCAGTTATTAAAATATCAGGTGGGTTTTCTCTTTACCTATAGGAGACCAAGTGTATATAGTTCTTCATTTCAAGCTCTTACAACTAAGGGAAAGCATAAGGACATCAGACAACTGAGCAGAGTGTAGGAAGCAAGAGAGGTCCCAAGGGAGCCTTCATCTGCCCAGGTGCCACCCAGCGCTGGGCCAGGGCTCACTAACTGCTGTCATGCTGCAGGCGCAATTCATTCACACTTCTCTGTGACTAGGAATTATCTTGCTTTGTCATCTACAAACAAAATTTTTAGCAGGCCCTAAGGCATTCTTGTCTCCACAGTTCCTTGGAGCTCATGGTGATTTGAGAGCTGTTCTGGAATTATCTGTGGCACCATCAGAATTTCCTTCTTGGTCACCCACCAGCTCTGTACCATCTATCTAGGAACCATCAACTTTTTAATAGTCTACTAGAATTCCACTTTCATCTAAAAAAACCAGTGATGGAATAATGGTTCCCTCTGTGTGCCCCTGAAGGCTTTGCATGTAGCTTTGGACAGTGGAGGAGGGGGTGAGAGTTTTCTGCTCTCCTGTAATGGAATGCTCTGAATATGAAGCACATTACACAGGAGTGGGGGTGATAAGACTCTTCAAAGATCTCTCTGGAACTCACTCTGGGACTTATTAGTGATGATAAAGAAGCAATAGGAAAATGCTCAAGGTCTTGTTTCTTTATTCCAAGGGTTCATACTTTTAATAGAGAGTGTAATATATTACTTAGAAGGAATGGATAATAATGATCAGTGTTTATGGTTGAATCAAATTAAAGTAAATCCCAGGATTTTAAAGCTATTCTATTAAAGTGTTGAGCTATTTTGTATGTTTGGGAAATCCACCACACTTTCTCTGTCTTATGGAACGTCACTGACAACGGAAGGGCCCTGGGCCCCCAGGCCTTCAGTTTGACAGAGCAACATCTACAGTGGCTCTGGTGACTATTTCGGTGATCTGCTCTGTGAGTATATATTGTGATCGTTCTCTTTTCTCATGCTACAAAACTGTTAGTCACATCAACCGGGCATTTGGATGCTTTGAAGTGAAGAGTGTGGGTTAATGTATTTGGGGTGAATGTGAAGATTTGCTGGGGGATGGCAAAAGGAATGGTTGACTTTTGGGGACAGCTGCCATCTGGGTTCCAAGCACAGAGCAGAGTGAAAAGCCAGGTTACCAGAGGTGCCATGGGCAGTCAGAGGAGGGTTCCATAGGTCAGAGAAAGCATCCTGGAAATGCTGGCTCTGTGACACTTGCAGAATGAATGGCTTTATCCAGTGTTTTAGGTTACATTGCTATAAACAAACCACCCCAGAGCTAAGAGGCAACATGAGTCTTCATAAAATGGCGTTGCCAGCACCTTGATTTTGGACTTCCAGTCTCCAGTTCTGTGAGAAAATTTCTGTTGCTTTAAACCACCCAGTTTTGGGCACTTTGTTATGGCAGCCCTGGAAAATTACTCACTAGCCCTCACACAACTCAACCCTGCAACCAGCTGACTGTAAATACGTGAGAGACTCCAAGTGAAACCTGCCCAATCCCAGACTCCCCTAATCTCCTGACCCTCCAAATTGCAAGCAAAAGAAATGGCTACTTCAAGACTCTTAGCTCTATATTCTGTGCACCTTGCCAGCCCTTCTCCCTGGGGGCTGACCTCAGTGGTCACCTGAACTCTTGCCCTCTGCTTCCTGGCTGGCTGGCCAATGGCAAGCACAGGTGGGGAGGGAAGCGGAGAGAGGGAGAGGTCTGGATGTTAATCTGGCCCTCTCTCTTCATGTCTTGCTGTAGTCCTGGCAGTTTATCTGTAGCTGGAGTTCCTGTTGGTTGACTCCAGGAAGAGCATCTGCTTTCTTTGCTCCTTCAGGCTTCAAGGAGCATTCACTCCTGCCTCTTCCTCACTAGTCCTGGGCTCCTCACCATCCCTTATTCTTTTCTGATCTTCCCCACAGCTTTGCAAGTCATCTTTTCATTAAAATCTTCCCAGTTAAACCACTGATTATGTCAGTGCTGAGGCTCTGGCTGATGGAGACTCCTGACTCAGCAGACATTTGCTTCTGCATATTAGGTAACTCTAGCATCTTATTATACCTGGCCTACTCTGGAACCCTTTCTGCTTTCACTTACTATATGCAGAGGCAATATAGGGAAGGTTCCATCGCCAGTCTTGAAGGGAACTAAGGGAACTCATAGCCCTTTTAATCATTCATGCGTGTGCATTCTTAGAGTTTTGACCAGGCACACACACCAGTCTAGGAAGGACTATGGTTGAAGTCCTCTGTGTGAAGTTATAACAGATGTATATAGATCCACTGTTATACTGGTAAATGTTTAAAACTCAGCTCTCAGTGGGGGGTGGGGGAGGGGTAGAAAAAGCCCTGATTTGTAGTAGTTGCTGTTTTCTAGGTATAAATATTTCTACCATGGCTGAATTAAAAACACCATTGTGACATTATCTAACATAAATTGGGAAGATAATACCCAGTCATCAGTGCTTACTAGTTGGTACAAGCTCGTTCCAATACCCACATTTCTATTACAGTTGGAATTTAATAGTCTTAAACATTTCAGTAAAGTAGTTTGTTGGAAAAAATCACTGCAATGAAAGAGAGGTCTTAATTAGCTGGCAGGTGAACATAAACAGGAAGCACAGGTGTGTTTGTGTTTTCAGTGGAAGGCACATGTGCTGTTGAGTCTTTTCACATCTCCAATGCAAATTGAGGCAGCCTCATGACTTCAGCTAGGAGTCTGTAAACTGTTGACTATGCTGGGATATTATTGCAGATAAAGCTTCAGTTATAGCTTGAAGGTTTGCTTTTCTCCTTTCTCAGTTGAGTTTTATGTCTAACAAGCAATGAGGAAGAGGGGGAAAATGATCTAAAAACGACAAAATGACCAATGTGGTTTTATTTAATGTGCTCTGAGTATATTCTTGAAATGTGATCAAAATTATATAACCAAATATTAGAATGCAAAACTTAGGTGGTAGGTCTTTAAGTGTGAAAGAACAAAGATTAATGAGAACAATAAGCAGAACTAGTAAACAGCAAGTATTAAAGCTATGGTATTTATAACCGCCAAGAGCAGGCCATGATGAAAACATAGACAGACTCCAACAAAATTGTTTAGAGAAATTCTGGGAAGGAAGGAGTACCATAAAAGTTATTATGAAAAAACTCATTGAATTTTAAGTTAATACCAAACTTAAAGTGGATAAATGCTAGCCATGATCCCCTACATGTTATATTGCTAAATGAAACTGTCAAAAAATAAAATACAACAGAAGACTGAATAGAACATTGGACATTTATTCCAATATTTTCTAACTTGTGTGCAAATTACAAGCCCAGTTTCTGCAATTACATCCTATTTGTAATCTGTTAATAGAACTATGACATTGTGAGGGTGGGGCTCTGGGAGTGTCAGCCTCTGTGCAGCAGGACAGAAACTCATCTGCAGAGAATTAGCAGTAATTTAAATGACTACAGGTCATTCTGCTTTTTTATCATCACCATGTGCTAGAATTTTAAACAATGTCAGTAATGAACAGTGAAATGTTCCTTGAAAAGAATCTATTATTGGTTTAAGTTCCAATCTTAAACCAATTTATGTATTTATGTATGGTTGTTAGGTTTTAATTATACATAGACACATACACACACGCACACACACGTATATGTGCTTTAAAATCACAGGTATTTATTACTTCCCGTTTGTGGTGCAACCACCCTAAACCCAGCAGGTTCATCATTAGTTGAAGCAGACTTGCTCCATTAGTCGTAGTCATATCCGCAGAAATCTATCGCACTCCGCCACACATGGCCATGCCTACCACGCCATACCACAGTTCTCTGCTACTGCTGCTTTATACCTCAGTCTGGCTCAGGTGCGCCCACTCACGCAGGCCCACACCTCAGTCCAGGTGCTGCCATCGGGCATGAGCGTAGGCCTTCAGAGATCTATTGAGGGGAGGGTGGAAAAAACCTGATAATTTTCTCGTTACCCTACACCATTTAATAAACATTGTATTTTACATGAAAGCTAATTTGGAGAAATTCACAACTATCTCTTCTAACACATGTGGATCTAATTGAACATACTAGTTTCTAGAGTAAGTCATAATGCTTTGAAATTGTTCCAGCATGCCTTTTGACAGAATTTTTGTCTCCAACCCTTACCATATGTTCCTGCATTAAGTTGTAGATTTGAAATAAACAATGATAGTATAGCAATTATGAATATGAAGAAACAGAAGTTATTTCAATATTTCATTCTTTGTTACCACTTTTGTGTTTAAATGAGAAACAGTGTTAACTACAGGATGGAGTATTTTTATTTTATTAGTAAAAATTTAATTCTTACATGATATAGTTCTGTGAATTTAAATATTATCTGTAAAATAGAGTTTTATTTTTCTGTTAGTTTGTAATTATTTTAAAACTACAGAAAAATGAAGAAAATCAAGCATTCTATTAGTGGCTTGATTTAGAAGTCAACTACGTTTTAACTTCTGTGAAGGTTTCAGCTTAATTAAATCGATTCTTAGATGGCATGATGATATAATCAAAGTTTAATAAAACAATATATTACTTATATTTATTTTCTATTATTTATTTCATTTCATATTTTTACTAAAAGTAAACCTGTCATGTAAAGGAGGAGAATGAAAATTGGTATGTCCTAGCTGCTAAATTCACTAGGTACGTATTTTAGGTAAATGTGAGAGAATTGTATAGGTTTTGTAATTTTCTTGATATGTTGCTATAATTTTATATGTTTTTAAAAGAAGTATCCAAGTTCAAACTACTGGACCACAGGTATATTTGTCATATACCTGTGATATACTTGTCAAATAATTATTTCTGGTTCCAAGTTAGTTACTGTTTTATATTGATTATGGCTACTCATGATAATGGGATAGAACATTGTTCAGATATTAGGACAACTTGAAAATAAAATGGTTCATATAAGACAGATAACTGACTGTTCAAAGGAGCATTTAATCTAGGAGAAAACGTGAGAAATCAACCTGGATATACTTTTCCTTTGTGACCACACCTCACTTGGCCTGGGAGAATGGGGAATGACGTCAGAGTTGTTCTTGTGAACAAATAGAGCAAGATTATAATCTTTTAAACTTAAAAGTTATAGGTCCAGATACAAGACAGAAAGATATCCCAAATATCCCTACTGTGTCAACTTTCAGTGTCGTTTCTCTTCCCCTGTCTTCCCCAGATGGGAGAAATGCCTCCTAAACTGGGATAGGACTCAGAAGATAGTTTGGAAATGGAAAATGGTGTGGAGTGTTTCAAAGTGCAAGAAGGCTGATGTGCCTTATGGAGAAAATAATGTCTTAAAAAGTTTTATTCAGTTATCAGTTACAGTGCTGCTGGTTTTGAGTTCACTGTTAATTCTGTCTTTGAAAGGGATAAAGGTAAATGACGCGACTAGCTTTTAATTGTGAAACTTTCATAAATGAAGATTCTGAGGCTCGAAGATGTGGAATCTATCAGACGCTATATGGCCACAGCAGAGAACAAAATAGCTATTTTCCAATCACAGTGTTAACCAGTATTAAATTCAAAAGAGTTTTGGATTGGAGTTTGCTGTTTCTTGAGGAAGTATGGTCAATTTTAACTGAATTTAACACCCAGTTTCAGGTAAATCAAACTTTAAGCTGTGTTTCACTTGTGTCAATAAAAAATGTAGTAACCCTGAAGACTTTCTTGAAAACCAACCCATACTCTTAATTACAAGCATTAAAAACAAGAGCATTCTTTACCCCACAGCTTGCATTTATCAACACATACTGAGTGTGAATGGCTGTGTTTGCTCGAGCAACTTTGCCGAGAGCCAATTTTAATGAGCCAATTTTAATGCCCTTGTCTCCGATTTGAGCTCTAATCTTGGTATTCACCCTTGCTTTCATTTGACTGGAAGTTGACAGTATGCCAGAATTGTAAGCACTTGCCATTTCATTTGTATCTACTACCCATATTTTATTTATTGAGAATTTTTTTCTTTGTAAAAATGCTTATTTCTTTTTTTTCACTTGTGACTTGTTTTTATTTTAGGAGGGCATCTGCTACTTCTCTTAAATCTGGAAATAATATCAAAAGTCAGTTGTCAAAATTTGTCAGCAGGCCTCATTCTCCCTTCTGTTTTTCTCCCTTCCTCTACATTTTTGAAGCTGGATAAGCATTGAGACAGAATCTTTAAGCAGAAGATTCTGGGTCATTCACCTAAATTTTCCTGTGTGGAAGTGGATTTCCCATGAAGTGAGTGAAACTTAACCTTCAGAGCGTGTGATATAGCTGGACCATTTCCAAGGTCATGAAAAGTCCACAAACACTATTTGGAATTCTACCTGAACTTATGTATTTTTGAAAATTTTATAAGTTCACATTCTTTTTCTTAAAAGTTATCCCTCCCTTTCACCTCCCGTCAGGTCAAACTTCAAGTCCCACGCAGACTGAGTCCAGCTCAGCACTGTGGTTATGTGGCAGGGTCCTAGGCCTGCCTTGTTCCGCAGGCAGCTTCTCCTGGCACAGGAAATAGAGGCTGGTCATGCATTCTGTCTCTGTGGCTCCTTTCTCAAGAACTTACTTAGGCTGACAAAACTGTCATGCTCAGATAGTGTCCTGTAATAGTGATTAATAGTTTTTAGTTTCCTCTGTGTACAATTCAGTGTTCTCCAGAGGAATAGAAGCAATAGGAGATGTATGTGCATAAGCATGTGTGTATGTATGTATGTAAGCATGCTCACATTATTATGGAGGCCAATAAGTACAAAATCTGCAGAACCGATGTCACATTTTAAAGGCCATTAGGTAAGAGAATTCTTGCTTATACGAGGAAGGTTAGATGTTTGGTACTACACAGACTGTTCCTTGAACTGATTGGATAAGGCTCCATCCACATTATAGAAAGTAATTGACTTTACTTGGTCTATTGATTTAAATATTAATTTCATCCCCAAAAATCTTCACAGAAACATCTATAATACTGTGTGACCAAATATCTTGGCCTAGTCAAGTTGACATATAAAATTAACCTTCATGCTGAGTGAGCTGTTATTTCTATGACTGGACTTTTGATATCTGGATTCGTGATAGTCCATTTTTTAAAAACCATATGTGAAATCCTATTTTAGCAAGCGTTATTTGAAAGTCATTGAATGTATGTCCTATAAGCAAAAGTTTGTGAGGAGTGAAGGGGGAAAATAAGGCCTTGTCTTAGAGACATCTTCTTTTAGATGTAACTCTCTGACTAACCTACTCATTGAGACAAAATGAGGAGAATTTAAAGGCAAGGCAATTACTTAGCTCAATGTAGAGATTCCCAGGAGTCTTAGAGGGAGTCAGAATTCTTTCCAGAGAGAAATGCTCAGGAAAGACTTCAGTTAAATTTTGAAGCTAAATTAAAAAACAAAACATTGCCATGGGCTTGATGGGAACAGGTAGACACGAACATCTGTGAAGTCCAGTGTACAGTCAGAGAGAGGCCTGCGTGACTGAAGAACAGGGCTGGAGAAGCTCCTGAAGACAGGTCAATGGGCCATGAGTTGGCAATATAGGAACTCAGCATAGCTCTTGTGAGGTTTTGAATTAAGGGGTGGCGTCCCACAGCAGGAAAGTGCTATTAATGAGGACTTCTAACTGAAATATATGGAATAAAAGTTTTGTACAATAAACAGAATTTTCATGGCAGTAATTTTATCTTTTAAGTATTTCAAAAAAGAAAGTTGTGGGGCCTCCCTGGTGGCGCAGCTGTGGAGCTGTCGGCAGCGGGCGATGCGAGTTCGAAGCCCAGCCTGGGAGAATCCCACATGGTGTGGCAGACCTCTCCTGCCTCGCTCGCTGCTCCCCTCAGCAGTGTATTTCTGATCTGCCTGTTCTGCTCCCCACTCTGTCTCCGGTGAACCCTCTCACCACCCCACGCCTCTGGCCTGTACCTCAGCTTGTATGTACAAATAAATAAATCTTTAAAAAGAAAAAAAGAAAGTTGTTCTTCTAATCTTAGCCTGTGTCTGTCTTTGAAAACTATGATTTTTCTCCTGAGGCTAACTGAGAATTTACCCATAGAAAGTGGTCAGTTTGAACTTAAAACACTTGTGAACATTAGTTGTATTATTATGCCTTTTGTTGTCTATAGTAACTGTGGATTTAAACTCTTCACTCTCTTCTGAATGGTTTCAAACTCTGCTTAAAGGATAGCTCCAGGAGGAGAGGAAGAGAAGAATATTTTTTTAGAATGTTTTTTCTTTTGGTCTAAAAAGTTGCTGGAAGAAAGAGATCCCTAATTTGTTAAAAATAAATAAATAAAGCCACTGCCATAGGTTAAAATTAATAGCTACAGAGCTAACCAAAATGAGATTAATAAAGTTCTGAAAAGTGTGTAAGTGTGTATGTGTGTCAGAAGAGAGAGGCGATAGAGAGCTCATCTGATTTGCTGAACCAACCATAAGATTTGGTTGCGAAATCTTGTCTGTTTTATCTATAACACACATAGTGAAAAACAGTTGTACGTTTTGTAAGTGGTAGAGATTCTCAGTCACAAACTAGCAATCAACCTTTTGGAGTTAAAGCAGAAACTAGAGAAATTAATGATTTGATTTTTTCTTTTTCATTTCTACCAGCATATGTTCTAGAATACCAAAGCAAAAATTGAGCCAGCTTTATTTTTCAGTCTGGAGTTCAGTTTTAATTATTGTTTAGTTGATTATTGAGTATAGAAAGTACCTTATCTGAAAAGGAATAAGTTTCAGATAAATCAGTTGCTCCCTTAGTACCTTGTGAAACAAAACCAATGTGTTTAGAGCGACTCTAGATTTTAAGTTGCTAGCTTTGTACACAAATCTCACTATCTCACTATACTTTTGTGTCTGTCATTTATTATTATTTTTTTAAAGATTTATTTTTATTTATCAATGCATACAAGAACTGGGACATAACCTAGATGTGCAGGGGATGAGAGGATTCACCAGAGACAGAGTGGGCAGAAGAACAGGCAGATCTACTGAAAATCACTGCTGAGAGAAGTAGTGAGCAAGACAGAAGAGGTCGGCTGCACCATGTGGGTTAGTTCCCAGGCTGGGGGTCAAACTCATGACACAGCAACTGGCAATAGCGTGATAGCACTGAGACTTAACCCCTGTGCCACCAGGGAAGCCCTGTTTCTACAACTTAGAATGTTGTTTTTTTTTTAAGATTTATTTATTTATGCATACAAGTTGGGGTACAGGCCAGAGGCCTGGGGCGGCCAGAGGGTTCACCAGAGATGGGTTCACCAGAGACAGAGTGGGGAGCAGAACAGGCAGAACGACGGAAATACAGTGCTGAAGGGAGCAGTGAGTGAGGTAGGAGAGGTCTGCCTCTTCATGTGGGAATCTCCCTGCAGGGCCTCGAACTCACGCAGTCACTGCCGACAGCTCCACAGTGCAGCGCCTAACCGCTGCACCACCAGGGAGGCCCTATAACTTAGAATGTTATTTTGATTATTAGAAATTGATTTCAGATCTCCTAGAAGACTTAATTTCCAAAATAACAACAAAAGCCCTCTTTTCTTCTCTATCAGTGTAGCAAATGGGTGAATTTGTCTCCTGGGGATATTGGACCCTCTGGAGGCATCTCTGTTTTTTACAACTGAAGAAACACTACTCACACTCGCAGATAGAGACCCTGGATGCTAAGTAGCCTCCATTGCCTGGGGGAACGCTCTACAAAACAGAATTTCTGACCCCAAATGACAATAGGTCCCAGGTTGAGAAGCCCTGGTCTACCTAGATCTACCAGTCCCTTGTGGCATTTGGTGTTAGCTGGCTCTTCGTTTTTGAACACATCTTTGTTTTAAAATGTGAAAGTCAACCGAAGTTATCTCAGCAGAATAACATGCATGCAAGTATTTGGGCTGATTTTGAATTATAAATGCTGCCCTTCATGTAAATACTCTTAAAATAATGAAATCAAATCAGTCCAGGCCTTGCCAGCAACGTGAACAGAGCCCATTTTCTCCCCAGGAGGGAACACACTGATTTAAGAATTGCAGGCAGTGACAATCGCGGTCATGCGGAGCGCATTGAAAGGCCATCTGGGGCTTCCCACTTTGCCTCCACTGACCTTTACCTTGGGATTGTTGATGATTTTCATCTGATACTCAGTAAAAAATGATCATCCTGATTCTTTGAAAAGCAGAGACAAGTTTACATAAATTCCAGCACCTGCTCCAGTGTAAACGGCAACACCACCCACAAGCCACGTCCTTACGGGATTCAAGGAGAACCTGGGTGTTCTGTTCCTTTACAGCCTCCCCCTAGATGGCAAGTCAGGCGGTGGGGGCTTGAGATATGTTGCTGAGGGACCGACTTCAGGCTTGGGGCAGAGTCCTCGATGCTGAGTCCTTTCACTCTGGCAGTGATCTCCATTTTCTCCCAGTCCAACCAGGCAGCTGCACAGAGAGACATTTACAGACACAAGCAAAGAGTGAGATTTTCATCTTCAAGCATTTGTAGTAAAAGAACACTTAGAAAACGACAGAAGTGTGCTTCTAACAATTAAAGAGAAGGGATGTTTGAAACAACCCACTGAAAACTATTTGCTTAACTTCAAGTTTACTTGACCTTGTTTGACATCAAGTTGTACCCTCTTATCTGCCTCATGGGGAGAGTTTTTCGTCAGCTCCTGCAAAATATTTTGACTACAACGAAAGCTGATCTATCTTGTTTTGCTCAAATGGATTGAGAAACAAAATCACATGAAAATCCTGGGGTTAGAAAAGAAGCCCAAATGGATTAGGGTTTGCTTTTAACTCATGTGTCCTGTTGATATAGGTCACTGCTTATAAACGGGAAACACAAGCGGCATTTGACTCCAAAAGGTAGTTTAAACATGTGTATGGTTTACAGGTCTGTTTCTGAGTTTTTACAGTGGTTTGGAGTCTCAATTCTAGGGAAATTAAAAAAAAAACAACAACAGGGTTACTCCCGGCCTCAGGAGAAGGTGCGGTATGTATAGGAGGACTCTTAGAACTTTACAGCTGGGCCAGAGTGTGACATGACCCCATTGCTGTTGATGGACTTGGTACCGTAAAGGAATGAACGTTCAGACATAATCATTGGGTCCTTTGATAAAAAGAGTTGATCTAGAAGAAAGAAATCCCAGTCAACCTGAGGAATCAGGTAATCAGAGAATCACAGGGGAAATGGGACTCTTAGCAGTTGGCAGGGAAGGCAGAATCTGCTGGGGGAATAAAGCAACCATTTTCCAGGTCACCCAATAGGGAGGGGTAGTGAGTGACCTGGAATAATGCCCCCGCCCAGCACTCAGTCCATTATATAATTCGCTCTCTGTCACTCGGAAGAGTTCCACAGTTTATGTTCTGTGTTCCTTCCTGCTGCTTGGTTGCCAGCTAGCTTGCACTCGACACCTTCAGAAGGATGTCAGTTTTCCTAAAGAGGTGTGAGAACACTCTACCCCTGCAACAACATTTAAAATGCAAAGGTGATCAGTGGTTTATCCTCATTATGACATTAAAAAAATACTTTGTATTTTCATCATGTCCTCACTTTACTGAATACCAGAGGCCTTCTAGAATTTTTGTTCAATAACACTGGTCAACAGTGAGATTGTTATTGACTTAAAAAGACCCTAATCTGTAGTATCTTGGTGTGCTGAACATGAAGATAACCCTGAAAATTTTTTATTAGCTCTCGTTTTGAAGATATTTCATTTAATTCATTTTATATGTTTCACCATGTAAATTTATCCAATAGGACTCCAACAACATCCGAAATCAGCCTAGAATGATGTAATATTGCATCGCATTGCATAATACCGTCATGCACACATCATCCAGAGTTGATTGCATCATTTTCTGATGCAATGCAATACTACTGCCAGGCGGCTGCTGAAGTAAGCTGACATCAGCAGTGCACTCTATAAAGCCCTGTCGGAAACGTTGAGCACTGAAAATATTTCAGACTTTGTGCAAGACAATTTAAGCTACTGTTCCATAGAACTGTTACTATTTTATCCATGTGGGCACAATACAGAACAGTAATGCCTCGAAAGTGCATTAATAGCATGGACAATTTCTGCTCTATTTGTGGGGAAGTGATATTTGCCAACCAGAAGGAAAGTATCACTTTTCAAGTGAAGAAGGCTTATCATCTTTACTTGGGATGCAAGGTTGGTGACCAAGACAAGCCTTGGGCCCCACATATATGCGGTGCTACATGTACAACACAGCTTTCACAGTGGTTCAATGGCAAAAGACCATCAATGCTGTTTTCAGTCCCCATGGTGTGGAGAGAGCCAAGCAACCACATAAAAGACTGTTATTTCTGCTTGGTTCCTCCTCTTTCCAGTGGAATAACAAATCAAAAGAAGTTGAGAATAGTCTCCCCAAACATTCCATCTGCATTGGGACCAGTTCCACATGGTGAGGACCTTCCTATTTCAGAACCTTCAGCAGAATATTCTCTTGATTCATCTGATGAGGACAAGGGTGAGCCGACCTGTTCTTCTGTTCCATCAGCATGCAGGGATCCATATTTTCACTGTGGTGCATTATCAACCCCACACAGACTGACACACAGGAAGACCTAAATGACCTGGCTTGTGATTTGGACTTATCCAAGAACAGGCAGAATTGCTAGGATCAAGACTCCAACAATGGAATCTTCTAGAAGAAGATGTCACAAATACTTTATATCGAAAGCACCACCAGCAGTTGGATCCTTTCTCCAGAAAGGAAAGTACTCTGGTATTCTGTTCCAATATTGATGGCCTCATGAATGCCTTAGAAATCACTCATGACCCACAAGAATGGAGACTATTTCTGGACTCTTTGAAACTGAGTCTTTAGGCTGTGTTTTTGCACAATGGAAACCGTCTTCCATCTATTCTATTCCTGAACAGCTGTACAAGAGACAAGCGAAGAAATCTAAGAAGTAGTCTATGACTTGTTTTTTTATAGGTATTTACTGTAGGCCTATTACTTTTGGCATGCATTTTGTGATGTAAACATCCATTTATTGCAGATTACAAAAAAAAAACTAGAGCCAAAATTAAAATTTGACTGTCATATTCATGTTGAGCACATACAAATTCACAGGAAATGACTAATTTTATTTCAATAACATGACTTTTGTAGAAATTTGTTGACCCGTGTAATCAAACCACTTACTTGGAGCTCAGCTGATCTGAAGTCAATACTGCCTTTTCCCTTTCTTGGACCAAACAGATTCTGGGAAAGTGCTTAGCCTATAGACTTCATGTTGGTGCTACATGCTCACATTAATTAGTAACAGAAACTTTGGTCCATGCTTAGACCTGGAGGAGTCTTAGGTGATTGTTTTACATTTGCAGAAATCCTGGACAATGACAGTCACGAGGATGTAAATGAATGAGTCAAGATTGCCCTTAAAAGATTGTGTTTAAAATATGTTCAAAGGCGGGGCCTCCCCAGTGGCACAGCGGTTAGGCACAGCGGTTAGGCACTGCGCTGAGGAGCTGTCAGCTGCGGTGACTGAGTTCGACTCCCAGCTGGGGACATGCCTACATGGCCCAGCAGACCTCTCCTGCCTCACCCGCTGCTCCTCTCAGCAGTGTATTTCCGCCGATCTGTCTGTTCTGCTCCCTACTCTGTCTCTGGTGAACCCTCTCGCTGCCCCACACCTCTGGTCTGTGCCCCAGCTTGTATGCATAAATAAATAAATCTTTTAAAAAATATATGTTCAAAGGCTCAATCTCATATTAAGTGTTTTTATCACACACAAAAATGAACCACACACAAAATGACATGAGGAAATCTTTGGAGATGATGGATGTGTCTCCTACCTGGATTGTGGTGATGTTATCACAGGTGTTTATATATGTATAGACATATCAAGATGTACATATATTAAAAGTATGTTTTTTTTGCACATCAACTAATCAGTTATTTCATTTCTTTTTTTTAAACATTTATTTATTTATTCATACAAGCTAGGGTGTAGGCCAGAGGTATGGGGCAGCAAGAGGGTTCACCAGAAACAGAGTGGGGAGCAGAATAGGCAGATTGACTGAAATACACTGCTGAGGGGAGCAGCAGGTGAGGCAGGAGAGGTCTGCTGAGCCATGGGGTATCTCTTCAGCTGGGCATCTAACTCACTTTGCAGCTGCTGACAGCTCCACAGCGCTGCGCTTAACCTGCTGCACCACCAGGGAGGCCCTATTTCATTTCTTTAAACAATGCTTTTTTTTTTCTTTAAAGATTTATTTATTTATGCATACAAGAACTGGGTTGTAGGCCAGAGGTGTGGGGTGGTGAGAGGGTTCACCAGAGACAGAGTGGGGAGCAGAACAGACAAATCGACTGAAGTACACTGCTGAGGGGAGCAGCAGGTGAGGCAGGAGAGGTCTGCTGTGCTATGTTGGAATCTCCCTGGCTGGGGACTGAACTTGTGCTTCAGTGGCTCTGGATAGCTTCATAGTGTTGTGCTTAACCTGTTGCACCACCAGGGAGGCCCCACAATGCTTTCTTTTATCTTTTTTCCCCCAGCTTTATTGAGGTACAACTAGTATGCAACATAAGTGTAAAGTATATAACAATCAAACATTAAAAAGAATATAAAGAGACAAGCATAGCCTGATAGAATATATCTGCAGTTAGGTATGTATTAAAAGAATTATATTCAGTATATGAAAATAATTGTTGCAATTAATAATAAAAGATAGCCACTGAAGTATGCAAAAATCCCACACATGTAAAAAAAAAGACAATATGTAACAATGAAGATAAATAAAAATTTGGAAAACGAGAATTTTGTTCAGTGTTTTGAGTCCAAATTCAGCCTTTTTTACATACTGTTCTGAACAAAATTATCTGGTCCCAGAGTTGGACAATGCAAATTATCACCATAATAAAACAATTATTAACAGTAAGTTATACCCAGGTGTCCAAAACGCTCAGCTACTGAATATAAGTTCAATTCCTGCGGTTCAATGTAAGTTTAATTTTTGTGCCCATGTGACTTTAATGGCCTTTTCTGAAACCAGACTCCTAATTGGTCCAAGGGGATTGGTGGGCTGCAACTAGAGCTCCCAGGCTCACTGGCCACTTGTATTTCAGAAATAGATGCCACTTCCAGTGAACTCATGGTTCTGATGCCAATTTAGTGAGGTTTGGGGTTCAATGAGCAGGGTCATTATGCAAGAGGCTGGTCCTCATGATACCGGGCAAAAAGGGGTTTCAAAACTGCCAAAGGCAGTGCCCCAATTGCTTACTGGTTACTATATTGGTTCTGCACCCGCGCACACATTTGTAAGACTACTCAGGTTTAAGGAACTACAACAATGGGATTTATTTAACAAACAGGGAAAAGCAAAGAATTACTGAAGTCAACATACGGCTGTTTACCTTACTTAAAGCAATGTCCAGTCCTTTTAATTCCAGAAAGTAACAAAGGTGGCGTCTTCCTGCCACTGCTGATGTGGAGCTCCTCTTCCAAACAATAGGCCACATTTCCAAAATGGCGTCTTCCTTCTTCAGCAGACACGCAACAATCAGACTGTAGGCCAGGTTCTAACTCACAAGGATGACAAAGAACACAACTGGAGATGCTCCCGGAACTGCCATGGTGCCCCAGCACAGCACCAGGCCAACAACACTGCAAACAGCAACTACAGCGGCCAGACAGCCCATCAGACTGCACTCACACATTTTAGGAAGGTGCCCGCTTCAGGTCTCTGCCTTCTTCCTTCGGCTGCAGTAAAAAAACTGGGAGCAGTTTCCTTTGCTCAGCTACTTGCAGAGCCTCCAAAGTCGCTGGTCCCAAAGTCACTAAAGATTCCAAAAACGTTCAATCCAAAACTCTGTATGCTGGTGGCTCAAAAACTTCTGGTGTCTGATTTCCAAACTCTCAGTCTTGGTGGCTACATTTTCTGCCGCTGATTCCTCTATTCCTACATCATAACGACTGCCTTCCCCTTCTCCTTCAGTCCCTTTTGTTTCTCATCAGACTCTCCACCCCAAACTGCAAACTTAGCATTTTCCCTGGAGCTATTTATTCTCATCAGCAAACCCCCTCCGGGGGGCACCACCTTTACTGGACTTTGGACTCATCTCAGTTACACTCAGGAAAGGGGAGTGTCCCAGGACCCCAACCCCACCTCAAGCCCAGAGAGATCCAAGACATCTAGGACTACGATTCCCAGAATGCCATCATCACCGAAGAAAGGATACTGAAGACTGAGGGAGGAGTTAAGGAGGGGTTTTGAGACTTAAAAACCAGACCTGGGGAGTTGGAGAGCCCCTATTTTCTGTTGTGTGGATTTGCCAGAGTTTTTCCTGAGTAGGCGATAAGATTTTAGCTCAGTGGAACTGGTAGGACGCATTCACCAATTTATTCTTTATCTTTTTTTCTTTCCCTTTTTGTAAATAAACCCTTTTATTAATTTTATTGTGTGTATCTGCAGTTGGGCCTTTTAAGTATCATTGAAGCGCACGGGTGGGAACCCAGGCGGGCACCCTATTTATATTGGGGTTACCCTGTAACAAGGTCATCCCAATTCGCATTGGGGTTGTCTTGTAGCAATTCGGGATGCTTTGCTGCCTTTGCAGACTATTAGGGAAGATCTTTGTAAACAACTGGGTTAGAATGAGAGGCCTCTGTGCTGCATCTCTGTCACAAGTAGGGGTGGAAAAAGAATCTCAAAGCTTAACCTGCTTCAAAAGCCCGGATCAAGCTGAGCCTTTTCCTGACAGCTCACCGAGAGGCTGTTACTATAAGGACATGTGTTGACACTTTATTATTTTGCTGTTATTTCCTGTTATTTTGCTTCTGAAGTGTAAAGGTTTCATTTATAACGTGTCTCCTCACAAAGACCACATCATTTTCAGACTCCATTTGTATGAAATGTCCCCAAAAGACAAATCCATAGAGATGAAAGTAGATTAGAGTGTTCAAGAGGTTGAGGTATGTGATGTCATTGGAGATGGCCTTTTTGGGGGGAGAGTGATAAAAAACATTTTGGATTCCATGGTGCTAATGGCTGCAGGACATAGCAAATATATGACGGACACCAAATTGTACACTTTTAATTGTGAGGTTTATGACATGTTATTAGCGGGCAGATGAGGGTAACTTGGGACCTCCAAACCTGCCTGCTCTAAGTGGGTTCTGCCATCCTCCACCTCAAGACAAAACATACTCTTAGAGTATAAGAACTTCAACAGAAAAGAACTTTAATACAGTTAGTGTGCAATAGAGAGAACAGAATAGAATACAGTTAAAATAGTTTTTCCATGAAGCACCCACAGTTATCCATCCCCTCAGGGAAAAATGCCCAGCCAAACAGTGTTAGCCAAAGCAGAGCCACTGAGGCCTGAAAACCTGCCACAAATCGAAGGCACCTCATAGGAAAGGGGCAGAAGGACCAGACAAACTTGGAAAAGAGCAAGATCAAAATCAAGACATAGACTGCCATTGTCAGCCTCCCCACTGGTCTCTTTCAAGTATCTCCTTCCATGTCCCCCAAGTTGCTGGCTCAAGTCCAAGGCCAAGAAGCAAGTGCAGTTTCTTCACATGTCTTCTTTTTCCTCGTGCCTCCTCCAAGTCTTTTCCCTCCTTCTTTCCCTTCCTTCTTAAGTCCTGAAAGCTTCCCCTTGCTGCTCAGCTCCATCCTTTCCAAGGAGCCTGGAACTTCCCCTTACTGTGGATGTCACACTGTTAGAATGTGACTTATATTTCAATAAAAAGTTACTGTCTACTGGGTCATCTCATAAAGATTGTTGAAAATGGCATTGAGGGTGGCAGGTCCTGCAATGATCTGAATTATCACAGCCGCTCATGGTTACTGGGCACCAGCCATTGAGCTGAAGGTCTGGCGCACTTTCCTTCATTTCATCCTAACGACAGCCCTAAAGGGGGAGGGTGGTGCTGTCATTACCTCCGTTTTACAGATTTCGGAACTGAGGCAGAAGGAGGGCAGGTACCTGGTTCAAGGTCACACAGCTGGGGCATGGCAGAGTGAGGTTCCCCACCAGGCAGCCTGGCTCCAGAGTCTTTATTATCTGGACCCTTGTGCCCTGCCCTTGTTTGGATTCTACCAAGGTCACAGCAGGCAGGAGATTGAAAAGGTAATCCTGAGAGGCCACATGAGTGTAGAAGCTCAGGGTGGCCCAGTCAAATGTTGGCACAACCTCAGCTTACAGCCCAGGTTATCTGCACAAACAGATTGGCCCACCTGCCTTTCTTGCCAACCCTGCGGCTGACGTCAGCTGACGCCTGTCCTTATTTGTTCAGAGCTGGGGTATGCAGGCATCTTTCACTGCAGATAGGTTTGTGTGGACACGCCTCTATTATCTCTGAGAGACACCCCTCCCCGCACCCCCCGCAAGAGGTGGAACAGAGGAAATTTGGTGCTAGCTTCTGAGGCAATACTGGCAGCTGTCCAGTTGCACACGACCTTGAGGGTTAAGGTATGCACACACAGTCCAATTTTGGTCTTGGTAAGAAGTAAGCTTTAAAGCAACTTTGTACCATGTTTCATGCCTTTAAAACCAGAAATACTGATTTCTGAATGAATGAATAATGAAACACCTTGGGTATCTTAAAATGATCCTGATTTTAAGTCAATGACACATAATAATGATCTGACTACTTTCCATTTAGTTGACTATTTAAAAAATATAGTTTCCCAGTCTTCTTTATCTTCAGAATCTCTTATTTCTCCTAACAAGTGAAGTTTGGGTAGATTTTGGCACCTGGGGATCTAAAGCAGTGGGTTAGAACCCTTTGGGTTGGGTCTTATTAATACAATTTATCAGTAATTTCTTAGTAAGAACATTTTTTTTCTAAAGATTTATTTGTTTATGCACACAAGAGCTGGGGTGTAGGCCAGAGGTGTGGTGGGTGAGAGGATTCACCAGAGACAGAGTGGGGAGAAGAACAGGTGGATCCACTGAAACACACTGCTGAGGGGAGCAGCAGGCAAGACAGGAGAGGTCTGCTCCGCCATGTGGGAAGCTCTCTGGCTGGGCTCTAACTCTTGCTGCAGTGGCTGAGATAGCTTCACAGTGCTGAGACTCAACCCCTTGTGCCACCAGGGAGGCCCAAGAAAATTTTTAAATAAGGAAGCTATGTTTCAAGATTCAAAAATATTTAAAGCTCAAAAAGCAGAGATATATTATTTGAGGGACAGAACCTGAATCCAGCTCTTCAGCTTCTTGTTAGTTCCACAGCTTCTAGAGAGAAAACCTCTGCTCTCTGGTGTTTGTTCATGGGTTATACAATAGATTGTTCAAGGTAGGAAAGATGTTAGGGATAATCAATATTAACCTTTTATTTTATGGATTAGAAACATTTCCAGAGAGCGTATGACTTTATTGAGACTGTAAACAAGTAAGTATAAAATCCAAGAATCTAACATGTTGATCTCGTTCCTAGCTGGGTGTCCTTTCTATATCAACAAATTCCCACTTGGGGTAAAGGAACTTGCTGTGACTGCACAGCACCTGCTCTAGCCTCCTCCCCAGCTGCCCTGTTCTCTCCCTGTTCCTTACGCTGCTCCCCCTTTGTCAGGACATCTCCAGGTGGAGAGGCCTTGGCAAGCAGGGTGCCTCCCAAGATACTTTCTAAAACCCAAGGTTCAAATACAGCACCAAGAGTGCAAACAGTACTTCTTTCTGGAATTTTAGCAAAAGGCTCTCTCTTTTGCATCTAGCCCTTTTGTAACATGTTTTCTGTCATCTACTAGAAGATTTGGCAAATGACTAACTTCTCTGTGAATCAGATTTCCTTTGTGATATAGGTACAAGTCTCTCCTATTCCTTAAGATTTTTGAGGAGATAAAATAATGTTAATGAATGAATATGACAGCACAATCTGGTACAGTTAGTACTGTCATTATTCAGGACTGTTCTTCAGATTCATTTAGTAAGAGTGGATGGAACATACTTGTGGCAGTAGAGACAAGGGATTTGCTTGGAGCCCCACATCTCTTGGGCTTGGTCTCCACAGTCATCCTCTACTGTTCACCTAACTTCAGCCCTAGTATTTTACGGTGAACACTTAGCTAGTCCCTTTTTGCAAAACCCCTTAAGTTACTGGTTTGACTTCTTCTCTGATTAGAAGATTTGAGAAGACACATAAATTATATTCATCCAGAATGTGTGTGATTATTTGGTTAAATTCTTTGATCAAATTAGATTATTTGATCAAATCCAGCACAAATTAGCAGACACTAGGAGGGCAAGTTCTTGTCTGCTTCTGCGCACCATGGAATTCCCAGCTCCCAGGATCGTGCTGGCTGCATAGAAGGAGCTTGGGGCAGGAATGCCTGGCTGAGGAGGAAGGTGTTGTCAACCAACCCAGCAGTGAGGACACTTCCATTCTTACGGTCCCAGACACATGTTACTCTCTGCTTCCAGGATGGATAGAGACTAGAATGTGGTTCAAGTTCTCTCCAGGGAAGAAAGTTGACTGTCTCCTCTCTTGCTGCCCCAGCATGTTTTCTGTTCAAATTGTGTAAATTATTCCACCAATTTCTCGTGAACCTGGGGTAGCCGCTTGTGTCCCCTTAGGACTGAGTGACCCTGTTTGATTTTGGACTCATTCTGGGGATTTAATCTTTAGTGGTCACTTTAAAACAAACATGTTTTAAAAGTAGGTTAGCTGATAATGTAGAGAGCCAGTAATTCAGGCGAGAAAACACTGGATTTTGAAACATACCAGATTATGCAAGCTCTTATCCGAAACCCAGGAGCCACAAGCTGGGAAATATATTTCATTGCTTCATAGGCTGTTTCTCCCTCTCATCCTCCTTGTATTCCCACCACTAAATTAAATCCAGATGTGGGCAGATATAAATAAAATCTATATAATTAATTATGAGCAGAATACAAAATGATTGCCCATTAGTTAGCACAAGTAATAAAGGTATTTTGTTAACGGTAGTGGTGAAGATTGGGGACTCAGGTGCTATTATCCCACTGCCTGGATTCAAATTCTGGCCTTGCCATTCACTAGCAGTATGATTTTGACCAAGTTATTTCATTTCTCTGAGGCTCAGGGAAGGATAGAATAAAAGAACTTACCTCATAAGTGAGTTGGGATATTTAAGAGAGCTACTGATCACACAGAGCTTGCACTATAATAATGTGTTATGATATAATACCAAGTTATATAATATAAAATAATGCTATATAATAATACAATATGATAAGCATAAGTTATGTTTGTATATTTTAATAGTTAGTACCCAAATGACCTTAAAGAACCGGTTAAGAATGGACACTTCCGGTTATGATTGGGAAGCCACAGCCTTCATTGAGAGAAAACCAACAGGATCCAGTACCCACTAATGTTTTGACTGTTCCTTGAACCTTCTTTGATTAGGCCTTACTGAGAAAGTGAAAATTGAAATGGTGGCTTTGGGGAGTTATGCCAGATCTCATGGAGGCCTCTTTCCATAAGAAATCCATATTTTGTGGTGAACAGAATAAATAGTTAAGAGTTATAAAAGCAGTAGAAGTATTTCATAACTTGGGAAGCGTGCAGGGCTCAGATCAGTCAGCTTACGCGCCTGGATTCTTGGGAGCCTGGAGAGTAATTTGGCTCAGCTGGGAGGAGAGGAACGCACCATTCATTAGGTGCTTTCTGTTCTACTTTATGCCTGACCAGATGCGAGGAAAGTGGTGGAGCTGCAGAGCTGTCTCCCACAGGGAGAGAAAAGCTGCTTAAAGGTGTCTCAGGCAGAGACTGCATCTCACACCTCCCAGATGAGTCCCACCCCTGGAGATGCACCCGTGTGGGTCAAGGTGTTAGTTCTCTGCAGTGTTGGTTTAAAATGAAAAATGCCCCGAAGAGAAAACCCATGAAAACACTCCCAGCTTTAGACACCACAGCGCGCATTGACGCTTGGCAATGGGGATGGAAAGGGCACTGACTTCCAGATCTCAGATGCCTGATCTTAGAACAGAGCCTTAAAAATTGTATAATCTTTACAAATGATCAAGTTACTGGGGCTGTAGCTCAAATCCATAAGCTACTCTGTAGGCTTGTCTTGAGGATAAAAATGGTGATGGCTCAGAGTTACCCATAATAGTTACATTTTGGGCCTCCCTGGTGGCGCAAAGCGTTACGTCTCAGACTGTGAAGCTATCTGCAGCCAGTGCTGTACGAGTTGGATCCCTGACCAGGGAGCTGCCCACATGGCACAGCAGATCTCTCCTGCCTCGCCCGCTGCTCCCCTCAGCAGTGTACTTCAGTAGATCTGCCTGTTCTGTTCCCCATTCTGTCTCTGGTAAATCCAACCCCCACCCCCAACCCCGACCACCACCACTTCTGGCCTACATACCAGCTTGTATGCATAAATAAATAAATCTTTAAAAAATATAGTTGCATTTTCCTGCAAAATAGAGGGGTAAATTATAAGAAGGCAAAAGTACGGAGTAGGGGATTTTGCTTGGACCTGAAGCTCTGCAAGATGGGAATCTGCTTGAGGCCCAGAGAGCCTGAAAGGGTGGTGGGGTGAACATAGGAAAATAGGAACCAGGAAAAATGGAGCATCTGGAGGGGAAAAGGACTAGGAACACAAATGTCAGTGATTATAAGCCTCACACCAAAATGCCTGCGTGATTGTAATTGTGTTAGAATTAATAGAATGGAATGATAGTGTCAGTACTTCAATCATAATAAAGGCAGGAAAAAATAATGTGCTGCACATATGGAAAGAATTTAATATGTGACAAGGCTACGATGTGTAATCCAGATATTATATTCACTGATTTACAAAACATCTTTTGAGAGCTGGCTCCTTGCCAGGCACTGTTCTGCGCACAGGGGATACAGGGGCGAACATATGGCCTGCTGCCCATGAGCTCCCACGCTGATATGGGGAGACAGACAAAACCAGTAAGAAGTAATGATGGATGTTAGGAGAAAAATAAAGTAGGTAACATACAGGGAGTGCTGATGGGTGGTATTTTAGATAGGGTGGGCAGGGAAGCCCTTTCCAATAAAATAGCATCTGCATTAAGAAAAAAAAAAAAACTTACTCAACACACCTTTACTGAGTACCTACTATGTGTTTATTGACTATCAACTACGTGTTAAGTGCAAAAATGGAAACATAATAGGGAACGACAAGGTTAGATTAATACATTCCCTTTCTTTTATGGATCTGGGTGAATGGAGGCAAAGGGATAGATCTGAGAGATACCCAAGAATAGAATAAAAACAGAGCTTGATAACTGAGTATGTGGGGCAAGCACTGAAGAGAGATGTTTTCCACTGGTTTTATGAGAAATCATGATCCAGATCAACAGGAGGCCGATGAGTGTTGTTTTTCAAAGTAGTCATTTTGAATTTTTTTCATTAGATTGATTTTTATTTATTTATGCATACAAGATCTGGGGTGTAGGCCAGAGGTGTGGGGTGGAAGTGAGAGGATTGACCAGAGACAGAGTGGGGAGCAGAACAGGCAGATCCACTGAGGTACACTGCTGAGGGGAGCAGCGGGCTGGGGAGACCAGAGAGGTCTGCTACGCCATGTGGGTCAGCTCCCTGGCCCAGGGATGTAACTCCTGCTTGCAGTGGTTGCTGACAGCTTGATAATGCTGAGACTTAACCCCTTGCGCCACCAGGGAGGCCCCATTTTGAATTTTGAATGGAACCTAATCTTTTTGATCATGAGCAGGCTGTAGTGTATCATGATACCAAATTAGGGCCTCCCTGGTGGTGCAGCGGTTAAGCGCTGCACTGTGGAGCTGTAGGCAGCAGCGATGTGAGTTCGATGCCTGACCAGGGAGATTCCCACATGGTGCGGCAGACCTCTACTGCCTCGCCAGTTGCTCCCCTCAGCAGTGTTATTTCTGTTGATTTGCCTGTTCTGCTCCCCGCTCTGTCTCTGGTGAACCCTCTCACCGCCCCACGCCTCTGGCCTGTACCCCAGCTTGTATGCATCAATAAATAAATCTTTAAAAAAAAGACATCAAATTATATAATGTACATTTTAAACTTACATAATGTTATAATCCAAATTTACCCCAACAATATTAAAAGTAATATTCATTCAGTTAAAAATATGTTCTCTTCAAAACTTTGAAATTTTAATTTTTATTTGCATAAGTTGTCTCTTAAAAATCTAAATACTTTGCCTCAAGCTATGATCCAATAATCCCTTTGCTTAGGTCAATCTCTCTAAATTTATGGTCATTTGACTTACATTCTTTAGATTTTTAGAATCCGGGAGGCATTCCCTTGGAACAAAGAAAGACTGAGCAGGTAGAACTCAAGGCCACCTCTCTGAGCTGTGTCAACCACAGCACTGCCTCCCTTATTTGTCCTAACACAGGGCTTAAGTTTGAAATTGTGGAACTTCATTATGTCTGAAAGAGCTAATATCACCACCCGTAATGCAATATTTTCTTCAAAGATTTATTTATCTATGCATACAAAAACTGGGTTGTAGGCCAGAGGTGTGGGGTGGTGAGAGGATTCACCAGAGACAGAGTGGGGAGCAGAACAGGCGGATCTACTGAAATCCACTGCTGAGGGGAGCAGCAGGTGAAGCAGGAGAGGTCTGCTGCGCCATGTGGGAATCTCCCTGGCCAGAGATTGAACTCGTGCTGCAGTGGCTGCGGATAGCTTCATAGGCTGAGACTTAACCCCTTGCGCCACCAGGGAGGCCCTGCAATAAGTTTTTCTTAAACAGAAGGACTTGGCTGAAGTTCTGTGCGATAGGATGTCTGTTTTGTCTGTTTCTGTCTTAGAAAGTGTCCATCATGTCAGAGGAGCTGTATCTTGTGTAGTGTGTTGTGCCTGATTGCTTTTAACTACAGACAAGATTGCTTGGATTGCCACATATTTCTGTTTCCTAATAAATGTACATCTCACCAGCCTCATTCCATGTGTCTTTTCATAATGGAATCAGAATAAAATATCTGCAAGTCGGCCCATCACAAGGCCTGAGGTGCCCTTTTACCAGTAATCAGTCTCAAAGGGGTAAAAAGGAAAGCTAACCGCAAACTGACTGAGTATTAACACAAGCTGTTGTTTTTGAGTTTTCCAAATATTTTCCAACTCCCATTGTATGTTTTTGTGTTTTGTACTCAAACCCCCTGCCAAGACCTCCCCCAATGGCATTCCTTCCTGGGTTCTTTAATCATTTGGACAGCAAACAAAACTTCTCACAGGTCATTAATCTCAAAGAGATATGTTTGCTAAATCTGAGCGTGCTAGCAGGCAGTTTATCATTTTCAGGCTCACAAATTGATTTTTTAAAAATAAGATGTTTGCTAACTGAATTTGTAATCTAATTCTTGATTTGCATTTTTAGGATAGTGATCAGATACTTAAAGTGTATGTAAAATGAAAATCACATCTTTTAGTGGTTTTGAAAGTTGATGAAAGTGATTAAACAAGAGGACAGAAAGTAACCTTAAGCAGAAAGTAGGGTTTTTCACATCATTACTTTCCTGATATATATTTACTGTCCATGGATTGACTATTCTTTGGAAATGTCTTGTGCTTGTATCCTTTTGTTGAAAACCATGAAATTTAAGTGTGCTTTTCCCCCCATGTAACAATCATTAAATTCTCTAGAAAATAGTGAGAAAATTTCCTTTTTTCTACCTATATTTTTGGACACCTGTATTAAAATTGATTACCATAAATCAAGTATGTTAAGTACTAGCCTTATTTGTCTTTCTTTTATTCCTGTGGTCCGTGGAATGGCACAAATATGGATGCTTCTGAGGCCCCAGGGAAAGCAGAAACAGGTTGCCTGTCTTTGCCACAGAGATTGATGTTTTAGTTGGTATCACTGTGGGGCACATGGGAAAAGCTGCCTCTCCAGCCCCTCAACTCTTACCTGATTATCAGCTCCCCAGTGGCTGTAATCTGGGCCCTTTCACACTTTGTGGTCCACTCATGTATTAGTACGTGTTTTTGTCACCAGTATCAGGTGGCCGCTCACATATTAATACGTGTTCATCTAGTCTCCAGATTTTCTTGCCACAGTGGATTTATTTGGAATTATTAGGAGCTATTTCTTTGATCGTACTCAGTCTAGAAGCTTTACACATTATTTTGGTGAAAGTGTAAGGTGTTTTATGAGCAATATTGCAATTTTTGTGATATCCAGTAGTTCAGGAGTTGTGTGTGTTTTATTGAATGCTTATACCATTCATGTGGTGGCACAGAAAATGGCCGGCCCCAAGGGCTGGTAAATTTAAAGGGCACTGGCACACAAAGTGTTCATTATTACAGTACAGGGATGTTAAGCTTTACTAACTCTTTATTTTAAATGTCCTTAAAGAAAGACAATACAGCGTCAGAAAATAATAGATTCATATATTGATTCCTCTACCCACCTCTCAGATGTCCTTGGTAAATGCTATTGTCTTTGATTCAACATTGCCTGGGGATTGTAGATGTTAACAGGCTTCCAAGGTCTCTCCAGAGCTTGCCTTTGAGACCTCAAGTGGTCATGACAAGAGGAAAATCCTTTCTAGAATGCCCTTTTCACAATTTATATTGTCTTACCACATTTCAACATGAACACCATAACCTGATGTTGCTCTCTGACATGAGACCCTTTAATCCTGCAGTCAGAAAAAGGGCAAGAGGAGGGAGGGGAACTCTATTAAGTGGGGACAGTTAGCTGCTATTATTTAAAATCGATGTTCCTTGTGTTCTTTGTTGATTTTAAGTGTGAAATCTGTGTTGTGATTTTAAAGAATATGAAAAGCTTTAGAAGGAAAAAGGAAAAAAACCTCTCTGCACACCCAAAGATCTAAACCCCCTGTGGTATGTGCACATAAAATCTACTATGTGTGTGTGGGATCTCGATTCCATGGCTCTGATTTATTTAAATAAAATGTTTGCAACATAAAGAACATTTGCCTGAAAATATGGATGATTCTTTTTTTTCCTTTCAGTTGTAAATTCATTGGTGCTGTGGAGATTGTGAAGGAAACGCTTCTCCTTCCCCGGCCTCCTATCTGCCTTGTGTTCTGGTTGGCATTTTGGCCTACACAGGCTGAGTCAAAGAGTGATTTTCCCCAGGTGCCTCCAGAGTTCATGGAAACAGTGTGATGTGACAAAATAATGCTCCACATACCACAGACTTCAGGTGGCCTCTGATTTTTAGACTGACTCTTGTTTCACCAAATGTCTAAAATTATAGCATCTAATTTATTTCTTTTCCACAAGGGAAAGTGTATCAGAAAACTGCTCCAGACTCCAAAAGTGAGGCCTTCCCTTTGGTCAGTTGGCCTTTTTATGCTTTTATTATTTATTTACTTTTTATCGTTATTTATATCTTTTACATTAGTGTGTATTCCCGGTAGGTTACCCACCACCAATTCACCCATGAACCATCACCATAGTTCCTTGTGCTCTTTTTTCCCCCTTTTGAGCCCTTATCTTCTCCCTCCCTTGCTGAATGTCTCTCTCTAATTTGGTTTCCTTATATTCCTGTTATAAATGAAACCATTCGATATTTTTCTTTCTTTCTGGCTTATTTCACTGCGTATGATCCCCTCTAATTCCACCCATGTTGCTGCGAATTGCATGTGTTCATCTTTTTTGAATGCTGAATAGTATTCCATTGTGTTTATGTACCACTTCTTCTTGATCCAATCATCTATTTTTGGCCTTTTTATGTTTTAACTTAGCTCTACCATCTAAAACAAGTCATTATATCTGTGAACTTGTAACCTGGCTGAGACCAAAATCTGGTAAAGGTGGTGCCCCCTGGAGGGGCTTGCTGATGAGAATGAATAGCCCCAGGGAAAAATGCTAAAAGGCTTTGAAGTTTGGTGTGGCGATTCTGATGAGAAATAAAAGGACTGAAGGAGAAGGAGATTTAGTTGCCATGATGTAGGAAAAGAAGCAGCAGGATCTCGAGTTTTGCATTGAGCGTTTTTTGGAATCTTCAGTGACTTTGGGGCCAGAGACTTTGGAGGCTTTGCAGGTAGCTGAGCGATGGTAACGCTCCCAGTTTTGTTTCTACTGTAGCTGAAGGAAGAAGACAGAGGCCCGAAGCAGGCCCTTTCCTAAAATGCGTGAGTGCAGTCTGTGGGCCGTTTGGCCGCTGTAGTTGCTGTTTTCAGTATTGTTGGTCTGGTGCTGTGCTGGGGCACCACGGCAGCTTCGGGGGCATCTCCAGTTGTGTCCTTCTTTGTCCTTGTGAGTTGGAACCTGGCTTACAGTCTGGCTGTTGCGCGTCTGCAGAAGCAGGAAGATGCCATTTTGGAAATGTGGCCTATTGTTTGGAAGAGGAGATCCTCTTCAGCAGTGTCGAGAAGATACCACCTTCACTGTTATTTCTTTGGGACTTAAAGGACTGGACATTGCTTTGAGTAAGTTAAACGGCCATATTTTGACTTCAGTAACTCTTTGTTTTTCCCTGTTTGTTAATTAAATCCCATTGTTATTGTTCCCTAAGCCTGAGTAGTCTTACAATTGTGCATGTGGGTACAGAACCAAGATAATGACTGGTAAGCAATTTGGGTACTGCCTTTGGCCAGTTTTGAAGCCCCCTTTGCCCAGTATCAAACTCATTATCAGGCTATTTGGATTTCTTTATTGCCCATAGAAAAGATTTATGGGGTAGAGTGAATGGAGGTGTGATATTTGTCTTTTCTATCTTTCACTCTGGGCTTGACTGTCTATTTCTATCTCTGGGGAGGGAACCATGTATAGTAGTAAATATTAAATCCTACACTTGTGTTTAAAACTTAAACACAATGCGTGAGATTTTATATGATGAAAGTTTAATATTGAGACAAGTCTGCCCTGGCCTTGTGAGTCCAAGTGGGATATGAGAGAGCAGGTTGGGGTGACTGTCAGTCCAGCAGGGGTGGTGTCGGAAATACCCAGGGAAGCATCTTACCCTCATAAGATAGTATTTGTGGCCTCTTCAGGTCTTCTGACACAGTCTGGTTAGCAGGCCCTGCATTTCAAATGGGATTTGCCCAAACCTCAGAAACCCAGTGAAGGCTGACCAGGGTAACTGGATCTTGAAATCGTGGCATGTGAATGATGATTGAGGAACAAGGAATAATAGGACTTAGGATGGTTCATAATTACCCTTCCAGATATTTGAAGGGTATGAGAAAAAGAATTTATATATCTTTAGCTTGGCTTTAGAAAGTGGAATTCTGGCCAGAAGGTAGAATTATAGGAAAGTCTATTACAGTTGTTTTTTTTTTTTGTACATACAGCTGGGGTACAGGCCAGAGGTGTGGAACGGTGAGAGGCTTCACCAGAGACAGAGTGGGGAGCAGAACAGGCAGATCAGAAATACACTGCTGAGGGGAGCAGCGGGCGAGGCAGGAGAGGTCTGCCACACCATGTGGGATTCTCCCCTGCTGGGCATCGAACTCGCCGACAGCTCCACAGCGCAGCACTTAACCGCTGCGCCACTGGGGAGGCCCCGGAAAGTCTATTACAGTTTAAGGACAGGAAGCTACTTGTAATGGTCCAGTCTCCAAAGTGGGAGTGTCCAGAGTAAAAAGACAGAGGGTGGCTGCTCCCCTTGTGTGGATGCAATAGGGACTGGAATGGAGGGTCTCTGTGGGGCCTTTCTGAGTCTGTTAGTAAACACTAATTCTCTATGTCACTAAACATCTGAAGATTCATATAGAATACTTTCTGTCCAAAAACAATGTGGAAATGTACATTTAAGGAGACTTCTGGCTAAGTGCTGGGGTTTTAGAATGAGGCTGGCTGGGGCTAGTGTTTATGAGACAATGCATTTAACATCATGATTTCCATATGCATAAAATAGGGGGCAACAGCAGGATGCATCTCATAGGGTGGTTATAAGAATTAAACAGGCTGATCTATGTAATGGTGTTAGAGCAGGGCTTGACACAAGTGGGCTTTCTAGTATGGCCTCTTTATTATCACCATCCAGGCACTTAGACATTAACGTTACCTCTTAAGTAAATTCCAGTGATGGCACATTCAGTCTGCAGTCCTGAAGAACAAGAGTCTACTGAGAAGACTGTCTACATTAATCCTTAGTTGTTTGGGACTGAATACAGAAATAGAGGCTTTTTGTACCATTGGTGGACAATGATTTTTCCAACTAAACAAATACCAAAATGCATAATACTCTTATTCAGCTAATTGCTTTCACAATGAACTGATAAAAGGCTTAATTAACATTTCTAGATTTTATCACTGCATTTTCCAATTTACTCATGCTGGCTAAACTCCCAATTATCATTCTAGGAACAAAACTGGGGCCAGTTCAGGAGATCCATGTGAAATGACTCCCTGAATTTTGACGTAAATTAATAATGACTGGATGTAAAGGTAATTGAACTAGCGTGATAGCTCAAGCATGCACTGCAGGCATGATCTAACAGAGGAAGGAATGGAAATTCTGGATCAAGGGGAAACAATAGCATGGGTAATAGGTCATTAACTCTCACATGGCCCACTCCCTTAGTAATGTTTTTTTAGTATATGTGCTGCCGAAGTGAGCACTCCCTTAGTAATGTTTAACAGAGTTTTATTGATCTCAGTTGTCTTTCTTTGTACATGGAAACAGAAGATTACATTGTGGGCACCTCACCAATCCCTGCATACAGCATCTGTAAGTCAAAGATTTCATTAATAATTAATAATTTTAGGAGAATTGTACAAACCCATATGGATTGTCTTTTGCCAGTGTGCTTCAGCACAATGTACCATTTGATTTATTAATGGTTGTGGGACATTAGTTCCAAAAGGGACCACAGATTGGAAGTGGGAGGGCCTGATCAATGGCAGAGCCAGAGGCAGGTTTTCTGAATCCTTTTGCACAGTATTTTACACTAAGTGTATGTGGGATTTTTCATCAATGGAATTGGAACTCTGGATGCAATTGCAAAAATAGGGCAGCTCAATCATAGAAATCCTTTCTCCAAGCAACTCACTATGCGTGTCATATACCCTTTTTTAAAAAAAAGATTTATTTATTTATGCATACAAGAGCTGGGTGCAGGCCAAAGGTGTGTGTGTGTGTGTGTGTGTGTGTGTGTGTGTGTGTGTTTGTGTGTGTGTGTGTGTGTGTGTGTGTGTGTGGCAGTGAGGGGATTCACCAGAGACAGAATGGGGAGCAGAACAGGCAGATTGACTGAAATACACTGCTGAGGGGAGCAGCAGGCGAGGCAGGAGAGGTCTGCTACACCATGTGGGAAGCTCCCTGGCTGAGGATGGAACTCCTAGATAGCTTCATAGGCTGAGACTTAACCCCTTGTGCCATCAAGGAAGCCCTGAGTCAGATACTCTTAACTCTATCTTCTAAAAATCTGCCCCATGGGCCTCCCTGGTGGCGTAAGGGTTTAAGTCTCAGCACTATGAAGCTATCCAGAGCCACTGCAGCAGGAGTCAAGAGTTTGTGACCAGCCAGGCCAGGGAGCTTCCCACATGGCGCAGCAGAACTCTCCTGTCTTGCTAGCTGCTTCCCTTAGCAGTGTTTTTCACTAGATCTGCCTGTTCTACTCTCTACTCCATTTCTGGTGAATCCTCTCACCGCCCCCCACCCCCCCCCCCCCCACTTCTGGCCTATACCTCAGCTCTTACATGTATAAATTAATAAATCTTTTTCTAAAAAATTAAAAGTCTGCCCCATGAGGCTGTGTCGGAGACTCTGTGTCAGAGACCATGAAGAGTGGGTTCAGAAACCATTCAGTGAGACATGCAGAGTCCCGCATAGGCAGGGTAAGGTCTCAGGTAGTCTAATTCATAGACTCTCAGCTACCCAATGTCACGTTACACACTCATGTAGAAATTGGTTTTCGATTATAACCTGGAAGTCAAATAGGATTAGTAGGTCATGATTTGCTCGAATACCTGATTTACTCTGCCGCTGCCTGCCTGCTCGCTCACCTGCAGAGAAGACCCCAGGTGTGCACCAGGGACCAGTCTGGGGGCTCCCCCAGCTTTCTCCTTCAGCATCTAGCTGGGATCTCTGGTTTCTAGCATTTTGCCTGGGATATTTAGAGATTATGTTTATATCTTGCCCATATCAGGTAGTGTTTTATGTGGATCATTTGCTCGGTCATCAGCCCGGTCCTAGTCATCTTCAAATCCAGGACTAAATCCAAACAGTAAATCGCTCCTGGCCTTATCTCTCCAGTGTCCAGAGATTATCCACAAAGGGTGCTCGGATATTCAACCACCAAATCCCCAGTTGTGTGATTTTATTGTAATTTACCACCTGAGACTGTAACTGTGGCTGTGGCCAGAATATTGTCACTAGGCTGCTGTGACTTTCCTTGCCTGGGGTCCACCTTCCTCTCCTGAGTGACTCCTCACATAGCTCAGTGCTCAAGTTCAAGGGAACACAGGGTTGTAGTCTCCACCCTCTTGTGCTACCCAGAGATGGGGATGGAGTTCATGTTGTCAGGGCTTTCCAGCACCTTCCAGTTACAGGGTAGCCACTGCTGCCTGAGCCCACAAAATATCATGGATCAACTGGCAAGAGAGGGCCAGCAATACCAGCCATAGTTTCCACCAGGAAATACATGGATGCACCACCATGCATGAAACCTTGACATCAAAAATGAATGCAAACTAGGGTCACAAGTAGAGTCCTGAGAAAGCCCCTGAAAACTTTGGAGGAAGTGGGCCGAGGCCCTGAACTTCCCAGCTTTTCCAGTGTTCACATCATGAGAATAAAAGTCCTTCCTTCCCCCCTTGTTCCACTTCCTCCAGACACGGTGATTCCCTCTCCTCCTTGAACAAGGGGGATTTCCTTCTGGCTGTGAGTCCTTCTGACACCCATGGTCGGGGCACATCGCCATGTTTGGGGGGATGTGTTGGGCCCCTCTGCTAGTAGGGGTCCCTTTCTGGGGCTCAAAACTCTGAGGTTCCCCCTCTCGGTGGTTCCTACTTTGATCACTTTACATTTCTAGCCTCAGGAAGAGGTGTGTCCCGTGACATGGATGTGCCAGCCTTGGGTGGCATCATGGGCCAGTCTGGTCAGTCTGATTGCTTTCTACTGTCTGGTATGTGCTGACAGCTTTACCTCCTGCTTGAGGAAAACTGTGGGCTGTGATCAGATTATGTCACACTGTTTTATCTCGAGCTGCCCATGCTTCTCCCTCATCTCTCCAATGGCCCTGAGAACTCATGGAGAATCACACCCTCACTCTCTGTCTTCAGTCAGCTACCAACCCTCTCTGAAGCCATCATGTCAGAGAGCGGCCAGATACGCCCCTCATAGGAAGACATTTCCAGGTGGAGAGGTAGAAAAATCGACCCATTGTCTGTAGTGCCATTGTGAAATCACACTGCTCTGGTCTGACTTTCTGATAAGTGGATACACTCTTCTGAGTCCAATATTCACGCAACACTCCCCCCGCCCCCAATATGTGGATACCAGCTCATGGGGGGAGGCAGTCATTAGCTTCTCCATTTCTCAGACTCAGTGTGCTCTTGTCAGGTTATTTGTCCTTTTGTCCTTGACTTTTTCAAACACCTAATGTCTGGCATATGACCTTGTGGTCTGAAGGGCCTGGTCTACCTGGGAACACCTTCCTAACGTTTCACAAATTTGATTCATACAGTCTCTATTCATTGTTGCAGGGATTGACAAACTTATTCTGGAGTTACAAGAGTTAGGAAAACTTTTCTATAGAGTCAGATAATAAATATTTTAGGCTTCATGGGCCATACTTTTCATTTTTAAACTATTCAGTAATAGCATGGTAGAGCAAAAACAGTCACAGGGATATGTGCACAGATGTGCTGCTGTATTCCTGTAAAACTGATTCGCAGACTGGGAACAGCCTTAGGGAGCCTTAGGGAACAGACACTTGAGATATCACGCGACTCCTGAGCCTGTGCTCTCCAGACTTGGCTAGTTTAGGGGGCCTCATTTCATGAAGTTAAGAAAACCTTAAGATGGCAGATAGAAAGAATGTCAGCTGTTCTAGAAAGCTAGTCCTGCCTAGGTCAGTCAAAGACTTTGAATCATTTGTGGAATTCCTTCTTTTGTCTGTGAGTTTTCAGGGCCCCTGGCTTCCTTTACATCTTTCTCTTAATATCTGTTTAAACACTTGTTCTCTAGGGTGTCTGGTAGTGATTTAGATTCTAGGTCAGGCTCTTTTTCCTATATGTCGCCTGTTAATTACACAAGAGCAGGATCTTGACCACTCCCTAGCACAGTGCTGGCTTTCTGGTAGGCGTCCATTTACATTTTGATTTTTTTTTTTTTACAGTTGCTCAGTTGGACTCATTCCCCATGCAGGCTTTTTGCAAAAGGTTGCCCAATGAATATGAACAATTCTACTAGGGCCATTGAAATTGGAGACTCTGCCTGGTAGTGTGTTGGCATCTAGGGCCAGGGCTTTCAACAGACACAGAACCTCACTCCATCAAGTCCCACCCTCTATTTAGAATGCTTAGAAATTTCATTTATTTGCTAAGCTGTGAAAATCACAGGGTAGTGAAAAGCACAGAAGGCCATGTTTGCAGAAGAAATTCTCCAGCTGAGGCTTCTTTGGTCATCTGACTTTGCTTACAACTGACCATGGGGCCAACATGGCCGCAGGCTGATGTCTATGCGATCCAGGCTTCTGAGCACTCTAGACCTCCAAGGTGGTTCTGCGAGGGGCCAACTGGCAAGGGAGCTGGCGCTACAGGAGTGGGAAACTGGGGAGGGCGCCCACCACAGGTCACCCCCACCATCTTGTGGCTTGATAACCACTTTTTTTTTTTTTTTTTTTTTGCTGGGGGTAGAATTTAAAAATGACATACCCAAATCTATGAGTTGACTTTTGAGCTGGGCCCAGAAGAAGTTGTGTAAGTCCAGTTATCCTTTGTGATTTGGCAGCTTCAGATGCATGCCAGACTATTTGTTCCCTGTCCCATTGGGTATTCACTTGATGAATGGGAATGTCAGCCTCAGATATAAAATGCCATGGTTAATGGCATTGGTCAATGCACTATGTCATATGATTTTAGCTTTGAGCTCAGTGGGAAATATATGGCATTCATTTGGAGAGAAATGTCAGCTCAGACACATATCTTGTTTTAGTAATCCAAAGGCAGAGAAAATGTAGGAACTCTTTGTAAGACCTGGCACTTGAATGAACTTAACACTTTTTGCTCCGCTCATGTATTCACATATTCACGTGTTCATCTAGTCTCCGGTTTTTCACACCACGGTGGATTTATTTGGAACTATTAGGAGCTATTTCTTTGATTGTACTCAGTCTAGAAGCTTTACTCTCTGTGCATTTAAAATTTCATTAAAATATATCCAGTAGTTCAGGAGCTGTGTGTGTTTTATTAAATTCTTATACCATTCATGCGGTGGCACAGAAAATAGCCGGCACACAAAGCGTTAATAAGAGAAACAACAGGTAAAGTGGTTGACTTTTGAATCAAAATTTTAGTAGATAGATTCTCTACTTGTATAAGCAAAGCAGAGATAGAAAACACTGGCCCAAGTTCAGAAACAGAAAGTTCTTGAAAAAAGCATTGACCTCTTAACTACCAAATTAGAGTTGGTTACCTAGACTGCCTTTTAATGACATCTACTAGTATATGATCTTTTCCTCTGACATCAATGGAAATGATGTCTTTACAAAGCCAATGGACACACATCTCTAGAAATCTATATACATCTGTACTTTTCTGATACTTAAGGTTCCTTTTGTTTCTCCTTCATTCCTTAGTCCATGGTGTTTTACATTTGCCTTATCCTCTTTCATTACATCTCTCAGTCTGAAATTTTTCTTTTTTTTTTAGGATTTATTTATTTCTGCATACAAGAACTGGGCTGTAGGCCAGAGGTGTGGGGTGGTGAGAGGATTCACCAGAGACAGAGTGGGGAGCAGAACAGGCAGATCTACTGAAGTACACTGCTGAGGAGAGCAGTGGGCGAGACAGGAGAGGTCTGCTGTGCCATGTGGGAAGCTCCCTGGCCGGGGATCGAACTCTTGCTGCAGTGGCTGCAGATGGCTTCATAGTGCTGAGACTTAAGCCATTATGCCACCAGGGAGGCCCTCAGTCTGAAATTTTCTGGCCATTTTTCTTATGAATGGTTTTAAATATGTAGCCTATCAAATTATTTTTCTCATTTATAAAGCAGGTCCATGATGAAAAAGGATAACTGTGAATATTTAAATGTACTTAGAGAGGGTTTATAGTAGAACAAAATTGGAGGAAAACCCAGAAAGTGTCTAGCCTAAAATTATTTTATTGATCGAATAGTTTTTCATGTACTTCACTATCTCTTTGCTGTAAAGACAGACTGTGAGGCAAGAGCTCTGAGTTCTTGTCCTAGCACTGACAAGTAATTCATACTCAGCTGATGTAAAGCAAATCTGGATCTTCATCAGAAAAAATGATATTTCTGTGATTAAACACATCCATTGGCCTGAAGTCATGGTTAAGAGTTATTTTGCTGAAAGCTTGAACCAAGAGATGCTCCAAGGACGAGACCCTTGGAGGGCAAAGTCCCTGAGCTGGCTCATTCCTGATGCTGTTTCAAAGTTTGGCACAAGAAATGACTAACAATTGCCAGTGGCCAAAGGAGTTATTGGACGTTGTCCTATGTGGAAATGCTTGGGTTGTGGAAAACTTGGAAAAAGAGAAAACAGTCCAGAAATATTGTTTTGGGCAATTAGAGAGAGCAGAGACAGAAGAATGAAATTGTTTTCACCCCCTTTGATAGGAGTCGAATCACAGCTCATCGAAAAAGCTGAAAAATTGCCACTAGGTGACACTATTTCCTCATTAGGCAAGTGGGGCCTGTCACCTGGTGGCCCCACACCCACAGAGGCAGAGCCTGGCCTGGGGCCTGGGATCTGGTTTCAGCTCTGCCCCTCCCTGGAATGATGCCTGGTAGGATAGGAGCTCTGAGTCTCACTGAGATCCTCCTTTGTAAAACAAAGAAATCCTGAACTGGGTTACTTTTTCAGGTTTTTATTGTGTTAATTTAAACCTTAAAGATGCCTTTTATGTAAACATCCTCTATACAAACATCAATTTTTCTTTAACCCAATCTTGTTTAGATAATTAAACCCTGCAAAAGCCATGGATAGGAAGCAAGTGGGCAATGCACACCTGTGTACATTGGTGGCCTTCCTGGGCCTAAGCGAGATTTCTTATGTTAAATCATATTTATGTACTCAAAGAGTTGAAGAACTAGAAAGAATCTCAGAAGTTACATACTTCTATTCTTTGCTTTTTGTTATCTCATGTCTAAGCATCAACTTCATGGGGGTGGGGAAGGTTTTTATTTTTCAGTTACCACTTCTTTATAGGAGCTGTGTGGTTCTAGCGTCACCAACTCGTGTCCCGGCTCAGTTTTGTGCGCATTTCCTCATGCAGACTCTTAGACATGACAAATGAGCTCTGAAGCGCTGTGAAAGCTGACTGGATCACTGCACAAGTGAATGACACAGAGCATCTAGCCGTTGCATATGAGCTTCTTTTCTTGCCTACTCTTGCAACAGGTTTATAAAACAGCTCTGTGTTTGTGTTGGATGTTTTCAGTTATATGGGAATTAAACACCAAAGCAAAAATATGGTGATGGATTAAATCCTAAAACTGCGTTCATCTCTTTCCCCAAGCCAGATGCAGTATCCAGACCCCCGTCTCTGCCTCAGGTTTACCATCCATCAGCAGAGCCTGAATCATTTTAATGCATAAAAGGGCACCCTACTCTGTCCTGGTAAATCATGGTGTTCATTTGTCTGATGTCTGTAATTGTGGTAATCATTTATGCCTTGTAGAGAAAAATAGCAAAATTAATACACCCTTAAATTATTTGCCACACCCACAATTAAAACATTATCTCTGTAAGACAGGGGAGTTGCCGACAAAGAGAAGTGGCGAAATGGGAGATGGGAGAAAGTAAATTTGAAAATTCAAATATTTTAGTGTCTAGCTTACAAATGTGGGTGTTATATATATTTCTATTTGAAAAAGATAATGGATTTTGTTCTTTCACTTCCTCTCTCTGCCCAAATGAGAAGAGTTATTAGTAAATATTTAAGTTCTCTTGCTTTAAGGAGACAAGAAACTCAGTAATCCCAGAATTTACCAGTGACCTCTAGTGACCTCTCAATGACCCAGCAAGGCCTCTCACTGCATTAGCTCTGTGCCCAGGTTCATGGTTAACAAGGTTTCATTAAGAAGGAAAAAATTTTGCCTTTGCTTCCAAACACAAGTTGAGCTCTGATAGGGCCTCAGCAGGGAACACACTTCCCTGCTTTATCTTTTTGCTTCCCTGGTGTGTAATCTTGTCTTTTGAAATAGTTGCAATCAGAACACATTACCTGAAGAATGGGGATTGAAAAGATTTCACAGTCAGTGTGGGTATCTTTCAGTTTTCTTTAACAATTGATACCTTCCCTTAGTAATTGAAAATGAGGCTCGAAATCTGTATGTACTTGCACTGTGTATACTAGTACTGCAATGCTTTTCTAAGTGCCTGAGCTGGAGAGTGCTCTTAGGTGACAGAGGTGGTCTCCACCAGCCCTGGGGGCCTCTGGAAAACCAGCCTACTTGTGTTGCTCTCCCTCCACAGGGATCATCTGGAGTTCTTGGCACAACTGCTGCTGTGGTTGGGAGAGTCTGAGCCTGGGGGAGGGGAGGGCTTTGTGGCTGGTGTTCAGCTCACCTTCCAGGTGCCGACTTCATTGTGGCTGGTGCATCCCTTGCAGTCTAGGGCAGAGGACAAAGAATGACGCTGCTCAGAACCTGGTGGGAGCTGCAGGCCACTAGGACGTGGAAGGCAGCTCAGGGTGCCTCTGAGACACAGTGGGTGCTTTGCACCACCTGGCCTCATTAACACAGGTTTTCTTCTAGTGTGTATTGGGAAACGTGTTTGCTTCCTGAGGTCCAGGCTGATAAGGGATGTGTTGAGTTGACTCTGAACCTAAGAGTGGAGAGATTGCAGTATTAGTATGGGGGTTTATGACAACTTTGGGGGATATCTAAAGGGGACACCTGCCTCTTCAAGAGCTTTATAATTGATGATTTAAAATGTGGGGAAATAGGACCAGCCACAACGTGTGAGCTTGCCTTCTGGGCAAAACACTGTCTGGGCATCACTCAGGTCTCAAGAAGAATGCTGAACCTGGTGTCGTGGGAAGGTCAACAGAGGAGGGCCCATGCCACTGATGGAAAGCCAGGTGGCCAGCGGGTGAGATCTAGCACCTTGAACATGAATTGCATAAAGAAATGAGCAGAGACTGGAAGGACCCTCTTTGGGCCTAGGACTTTCTGAGCCTCATGTGATCAATGACTAAGATGCTTGTGGGATGGGCCATGTATGTACATGAGGGAGACTTCAAGGGCTGGCAAAGTCTCTGTTGAATGCAGTGATAGGGATTTAAGTAAGAGATTTTGGACACCGAGTGAAGAAAGTGGATCCTAAATCAGTACTTTCTAATAGATCAAGACAGGAATATCTTAAGCAAAATGATATAAAACTCCCAATCTGGGGACGTGGAAGTGGGAAGCAGTACATATCATCTCTGCAGATGTATTTAATCAAACGGAGCTAGAGGTGGGGAGAGTGTAGGTGGAAGCTTAACCCGCCACACCTGCTAGGAAGCTCGGTTATTTGGAGGCACAGCACAGCAGGGGGGGTTGGGGGTGCTGGACTCCAAAGTCAGAGCTGTGCCAGTTAGGTCACCAACCAAGCTCAAGATAAGGCCCAGTGACTTCTTTTCTCCCTTAGAACAATGTAGAAAACCGATTTGCTCCTTGAGTTACTTTAATGTGGTATGATTGAACTAGTCACTTCTATTTTCCTTTAGACAAGCCAAATTTTTAAAGGGCTTCACTGAGAATTATTGAAAAACCAGGATAATAGTCAGGGTTCAGAGTGGTTTCTAAAATATATGGCAAAGTTTAAAAATGATCAGACTGCTCCTTGAAGGTTAAAACAAGTAGCATTAACCACTGAAGTTCAAAAACATCATCATAAAAAAGGACAATCGTAAATTTTAACAGTTGCAACTCAATTACATTTTGCGTGGATTTGTAAAGCAGTCTGTACAGAAGATTATGAGTATGAGCGTGTCCGTGTGAGTCTCTGAGCACATCGATTTCTCAAATTGATCTTGCATGTACTCATGTCCAGCATTGCAAGATGCTTCCTTGAGCAGGTCACTGAGAAATCCTCTTCTATGTGGAACATAGGGAAACGTAACAAATGGTCAGTCAGAACTTAACCAATAATAAACTCATTATCTGATTCTCAAACTGAGGCAGCCAGGGAGAAGGGTGAGGGGAATCACAGAACCCCTCCTTCGGGCTCTAGTGCTTGGCCCCAGAGCACAGCTTTTGAGCAGTGCAAGGTAGCAGGTAGTGGGCAGTTTACTCCCCACCAAGAGTGGCCTCAATGGGGCTCAGGCTGCTGGCACAGACCAGTAGTGAAGGTGATGGCAGTGCTTCCCCTAGAACATTTCCCCAGAGTATGTAGCCCCTGGGGCCCCACGGGGCCAGCTCCAACACTGAGGTTCTGTCCAGCTGTGGGGAGTAGAGGCCCGTGGACTTGGTGCCTGGCTCGTAGAATGGATTGATCAGATGTGCGCTATGAGCTGATTGGTAATTGGTCCAATCAGCCACAGGATTGAAGCTGGTCCAATCAGACTGGTAGGTGGGTCCTGGCGAGCGGAGATAAGGCAGGAGAGACGCCAGTTTGGGGCTCCGACCCTGGCACTTGGGCTCCCGGGCTTCTGGACTCCTGCACTCTCCAAGACTTGCTCAGATAGGACTCACTTAGACTCACTTGGGATGATCCGGACTGAACACTTGCTCGCTCAGACTGAGGGTTCTCAGACGCACCCAGCAGCCACCTCCGAAGGAAGAAGAGAAGCTGAAGAACTTTGCAGAGGCTGGGGCTGCTGCCTGCCTCTGACAGGCCTCAGGCCTGATGTCTCCAAGAGTTGTTTGTTGCTGGTGAGGGCCATCAGCTCACAAAGAGCTGTAATGCTAGTGACTGGTAGTGACCAGCATTACTGGCCAGTGCTTTCCAGCACTGATGACAGGTGACTGGCTTTCTGTGTCAGGGTAACCTCTGAGAGCTCTCCAGCACCACCTCTTGGTACTGGCAGCCTCCATTGCTGTCTGGTCCAGAGTCCGATGCTGTCCATCCCACCCTTCAGACTGTTGCTGTGGGCTGCTGCGGCATCATCTCAGCAGTCCTGCCTTTGAGCACCTCCAGATGAGGTGAGTTGGCCCCTGGCCTGCTTGTAAGCAGGACACACACTCCAAGCCCTTGTTGATGGACAGCACCGTTTTGGATGAGTGGCCTTTTGTTTAGGACTTTTGGGCACTGTGGGCAATATCTAGGGTGAGAGAGCCAGCCCCTTGTGGCCTTAACACTTTGTGGTCCGCTCGTGTATTAGTACGTGTTTTTGTCACCAATATCAGGTGGCCGCTCATGTAGTAATACGTGTTCATCTAGTCTCCAGTTTTTCACGCCACGGTGGATTTATTTGGAACTATTAGTAGCTATTTCTTTGATCGTACTCAGTCTTGAAGGTTTACACATTGTTTTGGTGAAAGTGTAAGGTGTTTTATGAGTGATATTACAGTTTTTGTAATATTCAGTAGTTCAGGAGTTGTGTGTGTTTTATTGAATGCTTCTGCCATTCATGCGGTGGCACGGAAAATGACCGGCCCCAAGGGCTGGTAAATTTAAAAGGCACCGGCACACAAAGTGTTAAGAACTTCTTGTTTTACCTGTTTGTTAAGTAAACCCCATCGCTGTTTTTCCCTGAGCCTGAGTGGTCTTACAATTGTGCATGTGGGTGAAGAGCCCGCAGACAGAGTTGGGCCCTCCACTGGCACTGTCCTTGGGCTCTATGGCCCTCCCTATAGCTCTTTACTGTATTGCACTGGGGAGGAAGGGCTTATGGAACATGGTGGAGGGTTGCTGGGGCCCCAGTGCTGGGCAGGGTGTGGATCTACATTTGCAGAAGTTTGAGTCTACAAACCCCAGAGTAGATCCAAAGATGTAAACCTATTTTATCTCAATAGACATTATTTGGAAAAAAAAATAAAAATTAAAGCAAAATCTTTTATTTGCCACAGGGATGGAGGCATAGCCCTCACAAAAAGTGGCTCATCGCTGGTGTAGTCTGAGAGGCGCTAGCAGTCAAGACGAAGAAGAGAGGTAGGTGAGGTGTTTAGTGGGCAATTCTGCTCAAAAACTTTTTTAATTTGACCTATATTTCCCCCTCCTTAAATTTCTGCAGAGGAAAGAACAGTGGCAGAAATATTGACAATTGAAGCTTGATAGTAGGCAAAGGGAGTTCATTTAACTATCTTTACTTTTGTTTCAAACTTTTTACTCTAAAAATTAACATACTTTTTTCCAATGTAGTTCCTAAATCTTTTTTTAATTAAAAGAAAACAAATAGTTCTTGCATTCTCATTGGTTTTCTAAATTGAAAACCAACTGAAAAAAGAGTTGCCTATTTAGTTGTATGTCTATTATTTTGTACATTTATATATGTCTACTATTTATATTTCTAGAGTGTAAGAGTAAGTGAACAAATGGGCATTTTGCATAAAGAGACTAATGCCTATAGTCTGAAAAATACCAGTAAGATATGGAAGTAGAAAACTAAGAGTCCACTTGCCACTTTATGGGATAAGTTTGAGAAATGAGTCTTAATTGAAACTATTCACACAAATACACACACTTGCCTTTCATTACATTGGCTATCTTTGATGAGAAAAAATTTCAATACCATTGATTTTTTTGCCTTGAGGTGCTCTCTGAAATATTCAGCACAGCAACATTTCCTGATAACTCAAGTCATGAGAGAATAGCTCTTGGTTTAGCCAAATATGAATCATCATCATCTTAATTATTAGGCATAGCTTGTAAGTTGAAACCACAACCTGATGAATATTAAAGAGTTGTGTGGAAACTCATTATATTTGATTGTGTGTGTGTGTGTGTTGGGGGGGTGGTATTTGATAGTGTTTGTTCTCTTTTGGTTCAGGATATGCAAGTACTTGGGAGTCAGACTGGTTTTATTTTATATTGTTATGAAAGCTTAAGGACTAATGTTTTTAAGATTTATTTTTATTTATTTATGCATTTAAGAATCAGGGTGTAGGCCAGAGGTACAGTGGGTGAGAGGATTCACCAGAGACAGAGTGGGGAGCAGGACAGGTGAATCTACTGAAATCCTAGCAGCGGGCAAGGTGGGAGAGGTCTGCTGCGCCATGTGGGAAGCTTCCAGGCTGGGGATTGAACTTGTGCCTCAGTGCCTGCAGATAGCTTCATAGTGCTGAGACTTAACCTCTTGCACCACCAGGAAGTCCCACTATGGTTTTTTTTGTTTGTTTTGTTTAATTAAAGTCTTTTTAGTGATGTGTTTTTGAGTCACGCACTGCAGCTGGGGCAGAGAATACAGTAAAGAGCAATGTGGTCACTCTGTTCATGGACTTTCAGCCGAGCATGGGAGCAAACGTTAAATGACCACACTTGTGACTATGCAACTACAAACACTGCTAAGTGGTATGACAAAAGCATTGGAGGCTTTGAGGGTGTGTAAGGAGTCATCCCCTCCTCGCTTGGGGTCAAGAGGCATCAATGAGTACATGATATTTGAACTCCTATCCGAAGGTGGCAGAGTCCAGCCTGAGGGAAATGAAAGTGAGAAGACCCTGATTTCAGGGGGAAACATGGCACTAAGGGGCCCAGGTAGCTGGGGTGGAAAGGGCAGAGGGAGAGCGCTGAGTAATGAAGCCGAGATTGAGCTCACTCTGAATCCTATGGGGCCATGCAAGTGCCATGGAAAGAATTTGGTCTTTATCTTAACAGCAATCGGAAAGTCTATTAAGAGTTGTAAACAGGGGAATAACATGGTGTGATTTACACTTGTAAGGAATCACTTTGGAATCTGGAAAGTGAGTTAGAACAGGGCAGGAGTGCCTGTAGCATCTGCAGAGGTGAGAAGTTAGACTATGAGGAGTCAGCGTCCTAGCCATCAGTTGGGAATGTGGAGGTGACTAAAATATTATCCCATCCTCTTTATGATCACAGGTTGTGGGGAGTCAGAGGTGTAAACAGATAATAATGACACAATGTGATGAGCTCCATGTGAATGATGACTAAAATATTTCCTGCGAGCACTGCAGATAAAACATTTGATTTTTGACATGGAAGATGACAGAAGCTACCTGAGGAGATAGCAGTTGATTGAGGGCCTCAAACACTTACTTTTTAGTATTTGAAAGACCAAGACATCTTAGCTCAGTTACTTTTATTCAATAATTGCATCGTGAGAAAAAATTCTTTCAGAAACATCTCCATGGATTTTGGATCCATCACATGATATTTATAATTAAAGAGTAACTGCTTCTATACCCCACAGTTGGAGATGGGAACAAAAGTGCAGCCCCATCACCCCAGAAGCCTGGATCTAACACTGGCAGGAGATGGAATGAAGCTCTGGCCCTTGATTATCTACATTATACAACTCCCTTGATTATAATTAGAGACATACAAATTGATGTTTTTTTCTTTTTTTTTTTTTTTTTTTTTAAATAAGAAGGAAAAAGGCAAGGGTGGGCTGTTTGAAGATTTTTTTCTTTTTTTTTTTTCATTAGTATTTTTCTTCTCCTGAACACCAAGAACAAACAAAGCAACCAAAAACAAAAGCCCAAAAACTTGGATTGAGAAAGCTGCTTCTCTGAGTTAACTCATTGTAGAGACATTTGCAGCTAATAGGAAACTATGACAATTGCCTTTCAGAGACCTGTTGATAAGTAAACTTTCTTGGTTTTGTTCCCCTAATGAAAATGCTCACTGGTAACTTTATCCCCTAGGGAGGTGATGTTTACCTGTTTGCTTCTAGGGCCACATATAAAAGTCCTACACATGAATGGTTTGAATAACAGCCATTTATTGTTTGGAAAGTTCTGGGTGCTAAAAGCCTGAGATCAAAGTGGTTTTCTTCAGAGACCATGAGGGAGAATCTCTTCCATGCTTCTCTACCTGTTTTTAGTGGTTTGTAGGCAATTGTTGGCTTTTTCTTGGCTTATAGGATCACCCTTTATTTTCTACGGTATTCTCTGCATGTGCATGTGTCCAAAGACCTCTTCTTATAAGGACACTAGTTATGTTCAATTAGGGGCCTACTGACTCCATTATTCCTTCATTTTCACTATTTACATCTGCAACAACCCTATTTTCGAGAAAGGCCATGTTTTGAAGTACTGGGGTTAGGGCATTTACATATGAATTTTGTGAGGATACAGTTCATTCTCTAACTATCCAGTCCCTGGTTCCAGGGAAAGGGGAGGAGAGACACAAACCTAGTAAGTGACATCTTAATGCTCTATGTCCAAACCCATTTTGGTTTTCCTAGGGGCTCTGTTTTCCCTAAGAAGGTGGAAGAAGATACTTAAACTTTCTCTTCCTCATTCTTAGATTCTGTTTGCATCTAAGGGGGTATACATGAAAAAGAGAGGAAATAAAAGTTATTATAATACTTTGAAAAACATAATGCGTGTCTCTAAATGAAGGTAGGGTTGCTTTTTATCACTACTGTCATAGGGTGTCAATGGTTCCCTGATAGAATAGAAAAATTGCCTTGATTACTTCATATTTATGGAGGACTCTGGGCCCAGCCACAAAGATTCTATTGTAGGGCCTAGGAAATACATATATTTATTAAGTGATTGTTAATTAATTCTGGTCATTAGTCAAGTTTGGGATTATTGATCTGAGAAAATTTCTCCATTAAGAATGGCCACTGTCAATAATGTATATTTAGCTTTATTATTTATATAGAAGGGAAAATACTGATTGATGGTTTCAATAATGGTGCTATCATTTTAGGAAAGTGACTTATGTTAAGTGGAAAATTTGTAGGTTGGGTATTTCTGGATTTCAGTGAATCTATAAATATCTTATAATGCATATGTATCCATTTAGTAAATGTAAATTGTGAGAAGTAAATTCTCTGAGCTTCAATTTCTTTATCTGTAAAATGAGAACAATAATACTGCCTACCTTACAGGACTCAAGAATTAAATTGGAATACTTTATGAAAAACCGCTTTAACCTGGGATTAAACAAGTCTTCATTGAAAGATAATTTCTTATTCTTTAATTATTTTGGCTTATTTGGAGTCACTATCTCTAAGTTTTTGGAAGTAGGAAATAGATTATCTAAAACTATATATACTGCTCTCCCCCTTTGCTCTTTTATCCTTTTTGATTAATATTTATTATTCAGAGGTTTAAATGTGGAATTGTGATTGCTGGGTGTTTTCACAGTACACCAAGTCCTAACAGTGCAATATTAATTTTGTGCAAGAGTGAGAATGTTGGCAATAAATCCTAAATTCTAGGGAAGTAGGTGAGCTAAGAAAAATCCATTGCCATGAATGACCCATTAACTTCTGAGAAGCTTGGGTACATGCTGCAGGGCAGGACAGGGCTGAAGGCACTGGACCATAACCTGGTTAAGTATTAAACTGTGAGTAGCATGAAAAGAGGTCTCCATAGCATTCCTCTGGAATGTTCTAAGTAAGCATCTGGCTTTTAATGAGTCATCGTTTCTGGTGAATGGTTGGTCTTTCTATCACAGAATCTTTATGTTATTGGTCTTCCAACATTGTCACTGGTGTACTGAGAGTTCTCAAAGTGGAAAACAGGAAAGATGTGCAATTTATTTGCAATTGGTTAGGTCTTACAGGAGTACCAACCTTTTAATTGCTGAATCCATTCTGTTTTCCAATGAGATACACCTTGAGGTGCCCAGTCTGCCATCTTAGAAAAATCTATTTGCTTTTGTTTCTTTATGTACACTAATGGCAGATGCTATGACCCATTTCTTTTTCAAAGCATCTTTTAGGAGATTTCTTTGCCTCTTAAATTATTCTGTGTTCTTGCATAAGACTACAAAAGGCAAGTAGAAACCCTACCCAGAATGTGAACTGGCAAGGTATTTCATTATTGTTGGTAAATGAATTATAATTTACTTGAACTTTAGAGATTGTATACCTTTCCATTTTCATTGGGTGAGTCTACTCTGCCTTTCAGAAGTTGCTATTCCACAATAAATGGATGTGGCAGCACTACATTGATGGATATGTAAAGTATCATTAGGTTTTTCTCTACTATGGACAGCCTGTGATGGCCTTTTCCTGAAGGTAGACAACAGCAAAGGGAGAAGTTTAGCAAAGAAAAGAGGTCTGTACTTCCGGGTGGACAAACCTTGTAAGAAGACTCTGCACTGAAGCAATTCTTTTTTTTTTTTTAAAGATTTATTTATTTATGCATACGGGAATTGGGGTGTAGGCCAGAGGTGTGGGGTGGTGAGAGGGTTCACCAGAGACAGAGCGGGGAGCAGAATAGGCAGATTGACTGAAATACACTGCTGAGGGGAGCAGCGGGTGAGGCAGGTGAGGTCTGCTGTGCCATGTGGGAAGCTCCCCAGCAGGGGATCGAACTCATGCTGCAGGGGCTGCAGACAGCTTCATAGGCTGAGACTTAACCTGTTGCGCCACCAGGGAGTGCATAGCAATTATTTCTTCTCTAAATCCACAGGGGCAAGATAAGTAGCACTTCTAGATACACCAACAGCTAGTTACAAGAATCTAGAGTCTAGAGAAGGATCGTTACTAACAGTGCTGAAGTTTGGAGTATTGGAATTGTCATAGCAGAGGAAGGGAACATCAGTGTGACTCAAGTCCTGAGATGAAACAGATCAACATATGACATCTATACATTTCGGTCAGAATATCTGGGGTGTTACTGAGATAGAAAGTTGATCATTGTAGACTTTGACCCCGTGAAATTAAAGATGGATTCTTTGCTTGGTCAGGTGCCCTGGCATTTGTCTTTAGGTGGAAAGGTTTTAAGGCCAATGCTTTTTAGAAGTTATAAAGAAGAGAAAGTGAGGGAGTCTGAGCCTATCAGAGTCAAAAAATAAATGTTCAGCTGAACCTGACTGGTGGTCAGAAGAGTGGTAGCAGAGAGCTTTTCAGGGTCCATGTGGGATCCCCAGCCCCCACCCTTTGTTCCTGAAATAGTCAGGCAGGGGGCCTCTGTTGGGACAAAAGTCTCCATTTGAGGGTATCTGCTGAAAACACCAGGCAGACATTATGGCCAGGTTACCATAACCAGCTAGACGATTTCTTTTCTTTTTTTAAATTGTTATTTTTATTTGTGTCTTTTATATTACTGTATATTCCCCGTAGGTTTCCCACTACCAATTCACCTGTGAACCGTCACCACAGTCCCTGTGCTTCCCTCTCCCCGTTCTGAGCCCCAATCCTCCCCCTCTCTCGATGATTGTCACGCTTGCATTTGGTTCCCCTATATTCCTGTTATAAGTGAGACCATTCGATATTTTTCTTTTTCAATAGGAAGTTAAGTGTAAATAGAATTAGAGGTAGGATGTTTCAAGCAGTAGCAGCTTTGGTGCCCCAGGGCAACTGCCCCTATTCCCTGCCCCCTAACTCATGCAAGTCTATGGTACCTCTCCTATCCACATCCCCACCAGGGATCTTCCTCCCCACTGCCCACCTTCCTGGAATCTAAGCCCTTCTGATAAAAGTGTGAGACTGGGCCAAAAGAGCTGCCATTTCTCCAGAGATGTGAGCCTTGAGGCTGCACCTCCAGACGGGTGGTCCCTCTAGGTGACCTTTTCTCTTTCTCTCAGTACTTGGACTCTTGAGTCATTTCTTTCTCAGTCCCATGTTGCTTCCAACATTGCAGCCACAAGAGGCGACAGGTCCAGCTCAGACATAAAAAATGGGGGTGCTGGGACCCTTGCAGCTTGCTTGCAGGTTACATAGATTGGAGTCAGAAGGAAATCACTTTCAAGAATAGGTCCTCAAGTTTTGCTTTTATATATTCACTAGTTAATGAAAGTCAGGGCTTAATTTTCTTGATTTCAGAAAAACAGAATTACAGATTAGACAATACCATGATTATCCTAGCACTTGAAGTGTGCAAATACTGGGGATGCTGTAGATGGAACTCTTTGCAATGCAAATTGGTGCCATGGGTGCTTTTTGCTCAGCTGTCTGCTATAAAATGCCTGTGAAATTATACTATGATTGTGTGGGGGGAGGTTTTCCATAACTTCCTGTCTTTATGTGTGGAAATAATAATTCTTAGGTTAAGCATTTTCTGGAAAATCATCTTATTACTCCCAGATGAAATACGTTTTCGGCTACGATAGCTCATTGCTTCACTCTTTAAGTTTCATTCATTCAAAAACTCATTCGTTCATTCAGCAATTCATTCAACATTTAATCTGGGCATTCACTAGCGTGTATGTGCAGCTTGTATTTGTACTGCTTATTTCCCAGTGACTGCGCATTCAATCCTGTTCAGACGGGCACAGGATGTAAATATGGGAGCAGGTTATAGATGAAGGCTGTTTTTATTAGGATGAAGGATTCTAAAAAAGTAACAATAGAAGTTATTCTTATAAAAATCAGAGCATAAAAGGCTACTTCCAACAACATGATTTGAAGAGGTTTATTATATGCTACGAGGACTCGTGCTCTGGTTCGACAATTCATCTTTTCACAAAGAAATCTCAGGAGAGTCTGTCTGATTTCTAGACTTCACATCCCCAGGGAGAGGATCCATTCAATTTTATACTTACTTTGTAAGTGTCACAACCATGCACTACTTTTCTAGAGCATAACCTCAAAATACTTTCCATGCCTCTTGTGAGCTATTAAACAAACAAACAAAAAAAATCAAAACAAAACTTAAACACTGTCAAGGAAAAATGAAGACTTGCTTAAATTTTAAAATGTGGACAGGAGCATCCTTTATTGGCTGAGAACAGACCTTGTCTCGCCTGGTGTAACTGTAGCCGTGTTTACTGTTATTCACAGTGTGCTAAATGCTTCACACATACTAGCTCACTGAATCCTCACAACTCTAAGAAGTTGGCACTGTTCCTCCACCACTGCTATTTTACAGATAATGACCTAGAGACACAGAATTCTGAATTCCACAGAGTATAATTTGGGGATATGAACTTTGACAGCCTGGCTCTGCAGTTGATGCTCTTAACCCCTATCCTAAGCTAGCAGAAGCAAAATGGCTTGTTATTATGTGCTAGCTCCCTATTCTCATGTCTTGCCTTATTTTCAGACACTCTCTGCCCTGTTGAATGTGAGGATCAAATATAAGAAATAGAGTGGCACACAGAGTTTTTTACTCTTTGGTCCAGGGCTTTAGTGCGTGAGTGTATTATGGGGGAAAGCAGAAAACAGTAAACTATATTTATGCCAGATGCTAGTTCTAGAATAAGGTAATATAAATGTAAGCCCTCTGAATTTCATAAATAATAGCCCTGGTTCTTTGCTCATTAACTTATTTCTGACTTACCTCAAAGCTTACCCTGGTGATAGTAGAAGTGGTAGTGGGGAAAACACAAGGAGAGAGAACTGATGTGAGGAAGACTTCAGACCAGATACCTTAAGAACAGAGAGCACTGGGGGGTCTAGGTGGAGTGACAGGATTAACGGAAAGACTTTTTTCAGACTTACGGGAGTTGGCACTGATCGTTCACAGGTTTTCAATAATCTGTTTCTGTAGGAGTAGAAATGTTTTTGAGAAGCACTAGGGCAGGGTGAATGTTTTTGGTATTTACGAGGGAGTGAGCAGACATTTGGGTTTTTCTGGAGCCAGGCTCACTTGCATCAGCACCTAGCTCATGGTCAAGCGCCGTAGCTAGCAAAGAATTCCCCAAGAGAAAGCTTCTATTGAGATTTGCTGGGCAAGGAAGGAAAGAGAGCTGAGGAAGAAAGATGCCTCACTAAATGAGGCATTCTCATGGCTCCAGAAATATCCATGCAGGTATGTGAGCCTGGTACACACTGTACACACGACATGAATTCCCTAGACACTCAGGCTGTACTTTCCAGCCTTTCACCGTTCTGAGAGAAAATGAATTATCAGATGTAGTATTTCTGTTGCCTGCACAGCAAACAGACTTGGAATAGAAACTTCTACACATGTCTGTGTCCTGGCCATGCTATTGACACCTCACCTTCATTCATGGAGAAAGGAAATTTTTATGGCCTGGAAAGTCTTTCATGTGAACTATTGACCGCAGATCTGCCAAACAGGCTTCCAAACAAACCTAATATCATTGAGTAAAGAAAAAAGAAGTCAAATGTTTGTTTTGTTTCTTCATTAATGTCTACAATGTTTACCTTTTGCCATTCAGGTTTTAAATAAATATACTTAGTGATGGACGTTTAAGTCAGTCACTTACTTTCCTCCCCAGTATCTTTGACCTATGAACAGAGTCAGAATGAAAACCAGCTCTTTTACCAAGGTCATTTTTCTCTGATCACGTCTGTCTGTCTCTGATTTTCTGAGATTTGGTATGATATGAAAAGACAACTCTCAGTAATCCAGGTGTACCTCATTTTAAGGGAAACATGTTATAGCATTTACAAAGCATGTAAAGCAAAGCATGAATTTACAGGTATTCATGTCAGGTATGCTTCAAATAAAGCTTCTCTTTTGCTTTTGGAAATCATTAGCATGTACTTTTTTAGGACCAAGCTTACTTACCATGTAAGACTTGGACACTAGAATTTGTCCTAAGGGAGAGAATATGTAGAAACTCTGAGGTGATTTGAAGGATATCTTTGTTGGGAACTTGCTGCTTCATGAGCAAACAGCCATGGGCAGCATTTTCCTCTCCTTTTTGGCTAGATGTTTGTGATAGTTATTTCTCAGAGGTCTTCAAACAGGTAAGTGCGTGAGGCCTGTGGAACACAAGGAACCACCCATGTCTTGGGATTAGTCTCTGAGGACCAAGCCCACATCTACCACTGACTAGATTTGGCATTTTGGGTAATTTTTTAGCCCCTGTGAGTTTTTTCATTTTAACCTCCCTAGGAAAATAGAACCAGACACACATACTTCATAAGATTAAATTTCCTGCTTCCTTCCCAGTCCTCAGTTTTGTTTGAAAACCTGTCCAACTTTCAGACCCCAGCTGAGAGTCAGCTCCTCTGGAAGCCTGCAGTTGTCTGGATAGGAATTATCCCATAGGCCCTAATGCCTCTCTTTTCTCTGGTCATAGCTCTTTTCTTGCTATAGCACTTTGAATCTCTTGCTCATCAGACTGCAACTCTGTGAGGACAGAAAGCACATGTGTGTAACTCGTTTGGCCTGCATCACACACACATTGCACTGCATCACACTGGCACATTGCCTGTCCTTGAATGGGAGTGAATTAATGCCTGAAACTCTTCCTGAATGCATTGCAACTGTAGGTGGACTATTAATACTCCAATAGCCAATTGCTCCAGAGTGAGATTTCAATTCTGTCCAAACTAGGACATCTTGATGTCTCTATAAGTCCTATTCTGTACAAAATTGTCTTGTTTAGCCAAAAAGTCTTGCTTTAGAGATTTGCTAACATTTTTTTTTAAAACTAGTTTATGTGACTCTCTGAGAGTGACTCATAAACAACAAGAGGACAAGACCCTAGAATAAGTAAGTCTCAATGGTGGGGAGAAGTCAGTTAAGGTAACTGAGAATTGACACTGGAACTGAACTTGTTCTTAAATGACACTACACTATTTGCACACAGTCCAGCACAGAGCACATGAGGAGAAAGACTGGCTTAGATTTCGGGAGGGGGGAGACCGAACCAGAGACTGTGAATGTGGAAGAACTCAAGCGCTCAGACACAGAAGCTATTCAACATGAGGAACACTGGCCTGGCACTTAGTACCATGTTTAGCAAACAAAGACATCAAAAAAATGAGATGATTGTTCATCATGGATGTTTCTGTTTTCATGTAATATAAGGGATGTTAGCCATAAGAGAGAGTTGTATCAAAGGGAAACAAAAGTCTCCTGCTATGCTTCCATGTAGCCTTAAGACCAAATGGGGAGTGTCTTGGAAGAGTAGTATGCTAATATTTCCCGTATCGCTTATCCCATAGCTAGCTCGTTGTGACTTACCTCAGCCGGCTCACTGCTGTCACCCTGCTGGCTAAGGGAGACTTTTTCCAGTTGTGGTGAATTTGGCTGAGCTGTGTCCAAATAGTGTAGGGTCATTTAAGAACAAGTTCAGTTCCAGTGTCAATTCTCAGTTATCTTAACGTTTTCCAACATTCTTCATGACTCAAGATCACTGAGAGGTGAAAACTCAAGTGATTCCCAAGTTATTTCCTACTAATTCCCATGGATTAGTGGGAAAATTCACTGAGTTATGTTGATAAGCCCTTAGAGGATGGAAAATTAAGGAGTTTCTCTATAGCCTAAGTTAATAAATATAGTTCAAACCCTCTGCACTAAGATCCAGGCATTAAGCAAAGGGATACATTGAGGAGGAATTTAAGGTTCCAGAAACCTGGATTTAAGGGACTGAGAGCTTGAGTTTATGTTCTCAGACATGCAACATGGACAGTGTGTTCTTCTGGGGACTGTCCCCTGTCACTCCTTGACCTTAGTATAGAAATGCCACCAACGAAAACAGGTCTCCTCTGCTTGCTCCACTCAGGTTTCCCATGCACATGTTTCTATTTGTTTGTTTGATTCACAAGTTTTATAAGTACTGCCAGATAAACTGACCTCCTATGCATTTGTATATTCCAAGGATTGTGGCCTTCCAATTTAATATTCACTGCTGTTAGCTCATTTCCCACCCCCTAACTTAGCCCTAGCTTCCCTGACTCAGTGTACCTCCCTACGCTTTATCCTTAAAATGTCACCTTTAAAGATTTGCTGCTTCGTGCTTAAAGCACTCCATCTGATTCCCAATATGAATAGTTGCTGTGCCTGACTCCTGTGGTTTTTATCACCTCGTCACCACTGTAAATGGCTTGCTGGATACTGCAGATCTGGGTACAGAGGGTGGGGGTGAAGGAGAAGGGAAAATAATTTAAGAATCCAGAATTCTTCATAGAAAAAATGCAGGACAAAGGATGCAGAAGACACTGTGATGAGCGTAGGAACTCAAAACCAGATGCAACCCCCAAGCTTGGCCAGAGAGCAGTGGCAAGAGAACTGTGGGCCAACAGAAAGAGTGACCCTTCTTCCATTGCTCTGCGGACTGTCCTTTAGATTAGGAATGGTTAAATGAGTATGCCTTGTTTACCTACCTGGATTGTTAGTTTTTCTTAGGGTGAAAAAATTTTTCTAATGCCTTTACAACCTGCTCATTGTAATATATTACTTAAAAGGTAGAGCAATGACTAAGAGTCTAACTTATCAATAGTGGAAAAAGATTCAAAGGGGAAACTGATCCACATTGTCTATAAAAAGATAAAGGCAGGAAACAGGAAAATAACATCTTTTTATCTAAATGATTATTCCTGATTCCTTAGTTCTCCAGCTTTTGGTATAAGGAGGTGGGTAAAATAAGAGATGATTTAAGAGATGGGAGAAAAAGATCAGAGAGTTTATGTCCTGTCTCCGGCATGTTCCAGAGTGGGTACAATCTCAGAGTGAAAAGTCTTCCAATATTGGATATAATTTGGTTGTGAGGTCAATTGTCCTATAAAGCCATTAGTTCCTCTAGGTCTTTGAGTCCTAGACAATTTCCTTGTTATTATTCCTTAGCAATATACACAAGTAAACTTTACACAGTGACTTGCTCTTATTCCTTGTTTACCAGATAGTGGTAAACATAAATTATTAAATCAAAGCATATTTTTCTAACTAAAATAGTCAAACTAAAATATGTAAAATATAACTTGGACCAAATCTTTCTTTGTTTTTACCATTTGGAAAAAGGGTGAAGTAGATATAATGAAGCTTGTTATTCTAGTCCCAGATTACACTTTTATTTATTCAGTCGACAAATAGTCTGCATGCTAGAGCTTATATTTTCATTTATTCATTCAACAAACATTCATTGCCTGCCAGGAAAGTGCATGGCACTGTACAGGGCACTGCAGTGTGCAAACTAAACACTGTTCTCACCCTTTTGGCACATTTGTTCTTTTGGGAGAAACATGATAATTAAGTAACCCCACTGGTCTTGTGATTACAAACTGTGATAAGTGTGATGAGAGGAAAATACTCTCTTCTCACATGTTTCCCTGCAGAGCCTGTGAACTGGAAGATTTGTGGCTATGCCAGGCCCTTGATTGAATAGGTTGGGCTCTGTGGAGACCTGCATCTAAAGGTTATTCCTTATGCTGGGTAGTTGGAAAGAAGAGAATGAGGATAAACTCAGTTGCTGAAGACTTGATTGGATAGTAAGGATTTTATTAAACATAGGGTAATATTCCTTTGCCCTATAAAACTGCTGGTAATCCTTCTCCAGGGTCACTGAGTGCTTAAGTGACACTGATGTGACTTTGGCTCCACATCTATGAGGTTGAATGAAACATTGTTAAGATCCATCCTTGGAGAAAACTTTACAAAGTCATCACTGAATTTCAGATGATATTAAATTGCTTTGCTTTCATTAGGAATTAACTGTAATGCATTAAAATGGGCACTAGTAGTAAAAATTTCAATTAAGATAGTAACTAGTGAAACAGTCAAAATAAAAGAATCTAATTAAAACAAAGTGGCTATACATACATATTTTAACCCTTCAGTAGGCTTTGAAAAATGCCTAATACATTTCAGGAAAGTAGACTTCCAATTTTATGGTGAAATGATAAATTTTCAATTCATAGAAGTGATGATAATGTTTAAATTTTAATTTTATGAAATAATTTTATGTTGAAGTATGCATCCAGAATTTTTTTTAAAGATTTATTTATTCATGCATACAAGAACTGGGGTATAGGCCAGAGGTAAGGGGTGGTGAGATGATTCACCAGAGATAGAGTGGAGAGCAGAACAGGCAGATCTACTGAAGTACACTGCTGAAGGGAGCAGCAGGTGAAGCAGGAGAGGTCTGCTGCGCCATGTGGGAAGCTCCCTGGCCAGGGATCGAACTCCTGCTGCTGTGGCTACAGATAGCTTCATAGTGCTGAGACTTAATCTGTTGCGCCACCAGGGAGGCCCCTAGAATTTTTTTTTTTTTAACTAAAACAGGAGAAAGTTGATTTGAAGATTAAAACCTATTACTTCCTTTATGGTCATATTCTTACAGAATTATAAAACTTTAAAAGTGTCATGTTTACCATTATAAGTGATTATTTCTCCATTTTTTTTTCTCCAGGCTGTGAAATTTTCACTTTCTATTTCTCTTGATATCAGACCCACACTCTCCTTAATGTTTATCTTCCCTTTCTTATTTCACACACTTACCTTGATTTCAAATGTTTGCTACTAAGATAGTGAAGGAATTGTACCTGTTTTAGTGATACATTTCCTTCTGGTTCTTCATAATACTGCATCTGTGAGAGGCATTAGTTTAATGCTCAAAATGAGGGCTCAAACCATAGCTATCCATTTTCAAGTTACTCCACTGGGTAATGTCTCATGGTTCTGTTTTAATAATGCTTTAGCATTAGTAGCTTTATGCCGGCCAGGCTGACACTTTATTTATGGGCTGAGTCATTTACACTAATCCAGAAGGTCTGGGTATTTTCAAGAAGCCACCAGGCACTCTGATGACTAGTGCAGGCTTAACAATGCCTACTATCTTTAACATTATCCAACCTCTAGTGTGTGTATAAAGAGAATAACGACTTGCTTTGTGAAAGATGGAGGATGAAGGTGGTTTATGGTCATGTGAGTGTTCAGATTAAAGGGATTTGGTCCTCAGCTGGGATTGTTTCTTCAATCAGAAACCATGCCTAGGAATTCTGACTGTTGTACCTTAACAAAGTAGCAGATAACCAACCAAGGGCACACCATTCTCTTCAAAGAACTTGCATAGTACTTGTCAGCAAGCATGTCTTAGACTTTTGTGTCTACCTCCTTCCACCCCTAACAATGATCAAGCTCAGCTGTGAATACATGTACATGTCCTAATCACAAATATGAAATTGATTCAGAAGAGTGACTTGATGGAGAATATGGACAAATTATGTCTATTTTATGCTTTCAATTGTACTTTTTGCCTATTACTGAAAGGAGTCCTGAGAAACAGCCAAGAATATTGTTTTGCAATTTCCCCCCACCCTTGGCTGATATTGAGGACCTCGTCTGTCATAATTCTCAGCATGCAGGTGAGTCATTTCTTGTAGATTTTTCTCTCTCTGGGAAAGTATGTTTTTTTCCTGATCAACAAGGCACAGTGTAACTGACAGTGTTTCCATTTTTACTTTGGGAGTAAGAAATTAAAAAACAATTTTGTGAACCAAACATTTTTACTGTGTTGGATCTTTTGGCTCCTAAATTGAAGTCCCATTCCCTCCCTTCTGATTCTAGCTATGTAAACTGACTTATGTCTCTTGGTGTTTATTTTAATTTTACTCTTATGGTATATATTCCGTTTAAATCATCCCAGAACCTTTGCAATTGAAGGAAGACTGTCAGTTTATAAGAAAGCCAGGAGAGGCCTTTCCAATCAGTCTCATGTCGTTTTCCTAGCCCACTCTGACAACGATCAGGTTCTTTGTGTTTTTGGATCAACCTGCCAGGAGGAGGAAGCTGAGATGGAAAAGCCAGCCTTCCCTGCTGCACGGTGCTCTTGACACCTCTTACTGTTTAAAAGGGCAGCTCGTTTCTCTCTGAGATATACTGCCAGGGCCATGCCTCCTTCTCTCAGAAATAAAGGAACTCTGGGTTGAAAGAGGCAATTTATCTCTTACAGGGAAGCAAAAAGACTTTTATAGTGTATATCTTAGATGCTTTAAGATTACTTTGTTTTCCTATTTATGTGAACCACCTAATTTATTGTTTTTATTTAATTTGGAAAAATTATTTTTTATTTTTTTAATTGTTATTTTTATTTATGTCTTTTACATTACTGTGTATTCCCTGTAGGTTTCCCACCACCAATTCACCCGTGAACCATCACCACAGTCCCCTGTACTCCCTTCTCCCCAGTTCTGAGCCCCAATCCTCCCTCCTCACTGATTGTCGCTCTTGTATTTGGTTCCCCTGTATTCCTGTTATAAGTGAGACCATTCGATATTTTTCTTTTTCCTTTTGACTTATTTTGCTGAGCATGATCCCCTCTAGTTCCATCCTTGTTGCTGCAAATCGCATGTGTTTATCTTTTTTGAATGCTGAATAGTATTCCATTGTGTATATGTACCACATCTTCTTTATCCAGTCATCTATTTTTGGGCATCTGTGTTGTGAACAACCTAACTTAAAAGGTCTATTTTACCTGAAAGGAAGATCAGAATTATTTTCATAGTTCTATACTTCTGTGTGTAGAGTTCCAGATTTACAGCATGCCAAATTCCCAGGCAGGTCCCCAATCCCTGGCCTGTGAAGGTCTTTACTTCCCTTCTCAATATTCTACCTGCTCCTATCCCCCCCCCCTCCTATCTACTTTTACTTCCATCTATGCTTCCTTATCCTCTGTCTCAGCCTCTCAGGGAGAGGTTAAATGGCTAGTATAGTAAAATCATCAACTAATTCCCTCTAAAATGCTAATGTCAGTCTAATGATTTAAAAGTTACCATTTCTGGATAACATTAATTTCTAACTAGAATCATTCATATGTTATTCCATGCAATGTTCTATAAATCTAGTTTCTATCTGCAGCATTCTGGAGAGCTTACTAAAATGAAGATCAGATTGCTGGACTCTGCCCCCAAAGTGTCTGATTCAGTGTTAAGTGGGGCCCAAGAATTTCATTTGTAACAAGTTCCCAAGTGATACTAATGTCTGTGGCTCAAGGGTTCCACACTCTGAGAATAACTGTTCTCATGGCTCTGAATCCTGGCTGCACACCAGAATCTCCTTGGTAACTTCTAAAAAATTACCTGTGAGTCCCTAAGCCCTGCCTCCAGAGATGGGAATTAAGTTGGTTTGCAATGGGACTTGGGTAATGGTATTTATAAAAGCTCCCTAGGTGATCGTATCCTGCAACAGGGTTGCGAATGAATGCCTTATTTTAGAATCAGTCATAAATGAGACTTACAGGCATTTGGACAGGGCTAGAATAGAGATGCTTTCCTGTTTTCTTTTCCCTTTCAGAATATACAGAGTAAACCATAGGTTCAGTTTGCATCTTAACCTCATGGGCATGTAGGCTGATTAATAGCATTTACATATTATCAGTGATGAAGCCAGAGATCAGGTAAATAGGGTGATCTGCTCCCATGTCATAAGAAGATAATGGGGTGCAGAGCTTCCTCTTCCCTACCTTAGGACACCCCAGTAATCCCCTGATGTACTAGAAGGTCAAGACTTGGTATTTCAGGTTTCTTTCCAATGTTGTCCAATGTGGTTGGCACCTCTTAGTGACTTTTGAAACCCATGACTCAATCTGTAGTGCAGAGAAATTTGATCTACTTTGGAGAAGTTTGGCATCAAAGGAAGTTAACATTTTCACTTGCAAGTCTGGTGTGTTTGTCAGGAAGAAGCATTTTAAAAATAATTTAATCTCTTGTGTTTGCCTTCAAGTGATGGGAAAACATGAATATGAATTCAGTATAATGATGAATCACCAGTTTAGCAGAGACCCCGACTTCACTGACTCACTGGGTGGATGACTCATGCCTTGTTGGTTTATAGTGTTTGAAGATGGAGTGCTGTGACTCCTGGAAGGATTGTGTTTTCTTCTTAACTTTTTAAAACTATTGTTTATATTTTCATTTTCTTTTTATAAATTGTAAACAGTCACTTATGGAACATTACTATAGAGACATACCTATCCTCACCTAGATTCTGGTAGGGAGAAAGGCTGTAGTAAGATACAGTAGGTTATTTATCTTGACTAAATCAATAATACATACATTTTGCTTCTTGACAAATATGATTGATGTACATAAGCATCATCCTCAGGATACATATTTTCAGTTGCTACTCAATAGTTTGGATGCCTTTGAATGACAGTTCATTTGTCCCAGCCTTCAGACTCTCAGTGACCAGTGGGAGAGATTCACGAAGCAACAGTGAGCATTAAAAATGGAAGCATTTTTCAGTTCAAATTTATTAGATTTATTTCTTAAGTTTGACAAAGATCACAGGGATAACATTAATTCTCAACACTTAAAGGGCATTTTTACTATTTCTCTTCTCTCTTAGACATACACAAATTAATTCCATGCTTCCTGGGTTCTGAATTTATGACACCAGTTCCATTTTCTTCCGTTCTCTGTGGTAGAGGCAAGATACAGATTCAAACCAGGCCCACTAGCTGCATCTGTGGTGCTGTCATTGCCTTTGTTCTTTGAAACTATTGCTATCTCTCACCTGGGGGGTTACTTTCGACACATTCAAGAAGATATTGCTTCACAAACCAAATGACACTGAGCATCAGACCAGATGTAGCAAATGTCAAATGAGATTATCGTAAGAGACCAAGAAAACTCAGGATGCTTGTATTAAATATAAAATGTAATAAGATTAAATATAATATATCACCTAATTTTTGAATGGATGAATGCATAAATGATGTGTATTCACTTTGACTTCCTCTGTTATTTATAGCTGGCTTACTCAGAGCTATCTATCAATCAGTTCCTAGGTCTACACATTTCTTCTCTCCTTCAATTTTGTTTTAGTTTTTGTGTCCTAATTCTGATATAGCTTTGGGCTTCTTTATCTGACTCTCTTATTATCACTTGGAAAACTATTTTTGGGATTATACTTTTCCCAGGTAGTTTTAGGTAAAACAAGACTTTTTAGGAAAGGCACTATACTTTTAAAGTGAATGAAATTTAAATATTCTGGACACTAAATGAATTTTCGATATACAAATAGGTTTGTTTTGCAGTCAGTAATGTCTAATAAGTTTCTATTTTTGAGTAAAATCAAATTAAGAGGAAAAAGAAATTTAGTAGGTTTTGGAAATAAACCTGACTATATCACTTTCATATGATGGTAGAACCAGTTCATTTGGCCATAACCTTGAGCCCATCTGTCAGCTACTCTTTTTCAATATGGGAACAAACTGAAACAGCCAACATTGCTGGTTCCCAACTGTGGGTCTTACATTCCTAACTGGTAGATTGATTAAAGGGAATTGGTTTTGTTGTACATTTCAGTCAGGATATTTCTGACAGTTTTTTTTTTTTAATTTGATAGCCATAGTGAAAAACAGTATCTTTCTTCCACAGATTCACTAAAAATTCACTACAAATGAGTCACTGGGTAAACTAAACATATGTGATCCTTGCCCTCATAGACTTAGAGTCTATTGGGAGAGCTATACATTGAATAATGGGATACAAGTTCATTTTAATAATAAGTTATGATAAATACTATAAGAAAAAAGAACAGAGTACTATCAAAGGAAAAAAAACAGGGGGCACTAATTTATATTAAGTCAAAAGAGAAAGTTCCCTGATATTTGAGTTGAAACTAAAGAGATGAGAAAAATTTACTAGAAAGTGGTTGCAGGAAGCATATTCCCCATAGGCACAAGAATGTGTGAATGTGCTATGCAAGAAGTAGTATAAAATATCCGAGGGACTCAAAGCAGCCCTGGATGCAGGAAGTGAGGAGAATGTCTTGCAATTTGACAGCAGAAGGGAGAGACAGAAGAGGCAGGCAGGGCCAGATGATGTAGAGCTTCTTGTACCAGGTTGTATCAGTTACTTACTGTGTAACAAACCTCTCTAAAATTTAGTGACTTAAAACAAAAACAACAACAAAAAAACCCAGACTATCGTTTCCTTGCTCACAATTCTGTAGGTCAGGAATCTGGACTGATTTTAGCTTAGTAGTTTTTCTGCTGGTCTTGCCTGTGCTGTCAGCTGGTGACTGTAGGAGCTCATGCACGTCTGGAAATTGATGCTCACTGTTCTCTAGGTAACTGTTTCTATGTGATCTCTGGGTTGTGACTTGCTCCTGTATCTGCAGGGACAGCATGTGATGGAAATCTAGGAGTAGAGGAGAATGTCCTCAAAGAAGGTCAACTGTAATCCTTCAATGGCTTCTCTGTGCCTCTCCGATTTGAAGGCTGATTTTGCATGAGCCCTCATATTCCCTCTTGCTCACTTTTTAAAAGAAAACTAAAATTTGCAGATCAGATGCTGTAACTTAATAGGAATCTAAGCAGTAACTGCAAATGATCAGAAGATGCCAAGAATGGTTTCTACGGGCTCTTTTCCCTCCAATCTTGTGACAAATGTTGCCAGCTTTTATGAGGGAGCAGCTCAATAACAGATCCTGTGATTGGAATTGAATTGCTTCAGCTTTACCACAATCACTTCTTTTGTTGGAAAGGGTAGATTCAAGTCATGCAGTTTATTGGATTTTTAACAATCTTTTCAGTACACAGGTAGCTTTGTAAAATGTGTGCTAAATACAATTCAAGAGTTAGAGGGAAAATGTGGTATTTCTATCAGTGCAGACTGTAACACAGAAATTATTAGCAATTTTCTTGTATGAAAAAGTCTGTAAAATCCCATTAAGTATAATCCAAGAAGAAGAAAAAAGGGAAACTTTCTCAGTTTCCTGATAAAATTACACATGTATTTTCAGATGTAGTGACTAACCTTAGGTTAGAACAAGAAATCACATTCTATGTATTTACTGTGGGCAACCAAGTTTATCAGATGTGGAAAGCAACATCTACAATTAATATCCTGGCACATTTTCCAAAAAGAAAATAGTTAAACTTTATAAATGAGTGGGATTTAGAGATAGACTTTAACTCCTGCTTTTTTTCCATTTTGCTTTTTCTGATTGTTACATTATAGCTATATATAGACTACTTCTCTACTTTTGAAATAGTTCTCAGAAAGGTTTTGGGGATATTAATTCTGATAGTTCTGAGATATTTTGTTATCGTAGCGTTTTTATAATTCTATAAAATTTTAAAGACAGTGAGCTGTGAACTTCAGTGTCCTCTACGATACCAGCCAACATGACACACCAGTGATTTCTAAATTATTGATGGTTTCATCAATATGTAACATCACTGGGGCCTCCCTGGTGGCAGAGTGGCTAAGCGCTGCTCTGTGGAGCTGTCAGCACCGGCAATACGAGTTCAACTTCACATGGGGGAGATTCCCACATGGAGGGGCAGACTTCTCCTGCCTCGTCCGCTGCTCCCCTCAGCAGTGTATTTTCGCTGATCTGTCTGTTCTGCTCCCTACTCTGTCTCTGGTGAACCCTCTCGCCGCCCCATGCCTCTGGCCTGTACCCCAGCTTGTATGCATAAATAAATAAATCTTTTAAAAAATATATGTAACATCACTGGTTCATCCATGTTTCAAAGAATTCTTGCAATTTATCTCATCAGTTTAATCTCTAAACTGAACAAAAATGAGTACTTTTGTTGGAAGTAACAGGCAGATCAGAAAGGTAAAATATTAGGAAATCTCAGAAAGGGTATTGGTTGTAGAAATAAGCAGAGGGTGAATATAATAAGGGTGATAATGCAGTAAATAAATATGTAAAACTAAAATAAAATGACTTGTTACTAGTGATTTTATGTTACTAGAGATTTTATTAAAGAATTAACAGACTAGGGCTTTTAATTGATAATACTGTATTTCCTTTCTCTTGATCTATTCATGCAAAAAATTATCAAGTACTTAAATTGTGTAAGATTGGATATGGAAGATAAATAGGGATAAAGCACACAGGTCACTAATATTCTACAATCATTTGATAGTACCATACTGTCAATTTGAATGTGAGCTACCTTATGATCTAGCAATTTCACCTCTGACTATTTATCCAAAGGAAATGAAATCACTATCTCAAAGTCTTATCTGCACCCCATGTTTAGTGCAGGATTACTTACAATACCCAGGACACAGACAACCTAAGCATCTGCTGACAGATAAAGAAGATGTGGTACATATACAATGAGATATCATTCAGTTATAAATAGGAGGATCTGTTGTGGTTTGTAACAACATGCATAAAGCTTGATTACATTATGTGAAATTATAGACAAAGAAAGACAAATATTACATGATCTCACTTATAAGTGAAATCTAAACACAAACAAACAAAATACCTGATAGAAACCCAGTGCATTGGTGATTGCCAGGAGTTGAGTTATTGGAAAAAGGTGAATGTGGTCAAAGATATCAACCTCCAGTTTTTTTTTTTTTAAAGATTTATTTATTTATACATACAGGCTGGGGTACAGGCCAGAGGCGTGGGGCGGTGAGAGGGTTCACCAGAGACAGAGTAGAACAGAACAGGCAGATATCAGAAATACATTGCTAAGTGGAGCAGCGGGCGAGGCAGGGGAGGTCTGCTACACCATGTGGGATTCTCCCCGGCTGGGCGTCGAACTCGCATTGCTCGCTGCCGACAGCTCCACAGTGCAGCGCTCAACCTCCAGTTTTAAGATGAGTAAGTTCTGGATGGAATGCGCTACGTGGTGACTGCATTTAACAATACACTACAGTATATTTGAAAGTGGCTAAGAATGTGCATCTTAAAAGTTCTCATCATCTACACACATACAAACAGCTATGTGAAGTGATGGGTGTGGTAACTCAACTTCTTATAATAATTTTACAATATATATGTGTATCAAATCATCATGTTGTATATCTTAAATTTTCACATTGTTGTATGTCAATTATACATAAATTAACCTGGGTGAGAAAAAGAGCCAGATATGTAGGTGGTAGGGTCAGCTTTCAATTCAGTGGAAATACTGCTGTGTCTCTTGGGGAATGTACATCTTGGGATCTGAATTTTCTAAATTAGCCAAGTCCTGAGTTGCATAGATGAAATGAAAGACTTGTAAGTAGTGGGATATCCATCAGAGTTTCATGTTATTCAGTATTTCCCTGCATACACACCTGTGTCTTCTGGTTCTAGAAGAAAAGCACTGCATTTATTATTTGCTGTATCAGGTAGGACAAACACTAGCTCTACATGATGATATTTTCCAGCTGGTGTTTTAACACAGTTTCCAGTTGACTTTATCATTGTTTTCTAAAGTTGGGTGTACCTGTAAGAGATGGGCAGATGAGACCCAGGAACCTTTAGGATATCAGCTGTATTTTTCCTATATAGTGAGTTCCTGGATCAAAAGCAATGTATGGGACACAGAGAATAAATAGAACATGTTTCATAAATTGATAGGCAGAAACCTAGAGTGCCAACAAAAAAGGCAAATCTAAATCCAGAATAATTACTATTATAGGGAAGATACTTTGAAGGAGACCTCAATATGGCTGGTAAAGAAATGCAAAGATAACTAGAACTTGGCTTGTCTAGAGCTAAGGCACAAACAAAGCTTGCAGGTTCCACTGCAAATAAGTAGTCTGCCATCCATATCAGAGTCCAGGAAAGTTTGGTAATCCACGGAGGATATGCCAGCACCACTTTCCACAGACCCAGTGGTTGGGCTTCTGGAAGAGAGCCTTTTGTCATAAGCACAGTCAGGTATCAAGTAGGAGGAAATATGAGAGTGACAGGCCTGTCTTTTTTGTTAGAGAGTCCAGGGAGCAACCAAGTCTTTAGGGAGCATGGTCATATCCTCAGAAAAGGAGATAAATGCTAATAAAGGCTCAGCAATTCAGAGTGGAGCTCATATTTAAGTCTGAAGAAACTGAGCTCAGACTACTGTAGTAAGCACCTTCAGGTGACAAGGCTTTTCCAGACCAAACCTATTGGTGAGGCCAGGTTACCAAGACTGAGCAGAGCTGGGAAAATCAAGAATTAGCACCATTGTTTTATTTACAGCTCACTTGTGCTCATTAAATTCTTCTTGTGTCTTACTCTTCCATTTCCCCTCAACTGGCCCTACTTCATTATCTGTAAGAGCACTCCACTCTCTTGTGCTCTGAAATAGATAAAGCCCTCAATAATCGCCTCCCAGTCTTGGTCCTCTTTTCATCCTCAGAAGAGTCTAGCAATGTGGATAACTTGTCTTTTTATAATATTGAGACAAAGTGACAAGGAATTATTTTCTGGAAATGTGTAATCACTCTGAAATAAATATTGCAAAAGCTGTCCATTTTGACATAAATACAACAGCTTGGGCCATTCAGAGAGCATTTTATCCATGGAGTGGTGTTGCCACTACTAAAGCAACTGCATTCTTTCTAGAGAATAACAAATATTCTTTGAAACATTTGAAAACATAGTCATTGTGTAGATTAAGGCCTTTTGATAAGCATACTAAGCTGCAAGTGTTTCCACAATTGCTTGAGGATAATGTACATTTGTAGTTGGATAATGTACATCTGCATTTGTAGTTGACTCATCTTGTTCTTCCCAGTGAACAAAGAAAATGAATGTAGACATGAGATGACCATGTACTGAGTCATGTGGAGGGACATTTTTGAGTGGTTTTCAAAGAAATGTTCTAGTATTCTGAATTCAAATACTGGGAGTTGTAGGAGTTAAAATGGTTCAGAAGGTACTTGTGGATGTATACAGCTCAAATTCGAATCAAAGAATCCAATACTTACATTTTTGCTTTTATATAAAGAGAGTCAAATTATAGCTTTGTGAATTTCTGACAACTTTTCAAATTAAGTCATCCATTTAATAAAAAGCAAATAAATAAATGTCAGAGTAAAATCTTTTTTACCAAAAAACATTTTAATAGCAAGCAAGCAAAGCAAAAACTTCTAAGTGTCTAACAATCACCTGTTTATCCAAACCCCTCTGTGGCCTTGCACATGCCCTCTCTACCTCAGTCTCTTTCTTCAGTCACTCAGGCTACCTTAACACTGACTTGACATTGCTAAGATTTTTATACTTTCGGACCTTTGCACAATTTTTTTTTTATCCTAGAAAATCTCTCCTTCTACCATTAACTTACAGTGACTTTTTCTCAGGCTAAATGTGACTTCCTTAGAGAGAGCTTCTGAAGATTTTCATCAGAACAATCCCAACTCCAATGGGCCTCTTATGGAATTTGACAAACTGATTGTACGATGTATATGGAGAAACAGAGGGCCAAAGAACACCAGGAGAATGTTGAAGATGCAAAAAGCAGTCAAACAGGAGAGTGATAGATTGAAATGCAATAAAATAAGAACTCTTCAATGAATGATAACATTAAGACAATAAAAAATCAAGCTGAAAATATATGTGAGCACATGTGTATGAAGTTTTATGTTGAGAATATATTCCTATGAATTCACAAGAAAAAAACACTAGAAAAATGAGGAAGTTCTGAGCAAGCATGCCACTGAATAAAGTAAACAGCTTATTGACATGTGAAAAGATGCTCAGTCACACTAGTCATCAGGAAATGCAAATTAAATCCACAATCAAAAACACAGATGTGCTCTATAGTTAAAGAATAGTTAAAATTTTAAACTGACAATATTGTTAGTATGTGACAACTACTGGAATTCCCATTGATTGCTGGTAGCAGTATAAATGGATAGAACCACTAGAAATATAAATTTGATGCATTTACTAAAGCTGAGTGCTTACATGCACATCACCCAGAAAATTCTCTTCTAGATTTATGAACAAGAAATGTATGCATGTGCTTCCCAAACAGCATGTAAAGATATGTTTAGTAATAATTTTTGTAGTAGTACCCAATTAGAAACAACATTTTATTCATCACTTCATGGTAGCTCCCAATTAGACACAACATAATTATTCATCAAGAACAGAATGGGGATGGTTAAATAAAACGTGGTATACTCATACAATGGAATATCCAAGATGAATGGAAATGAGCAACTGCACTAAACAATACAAGAGAATCTCACAAATATGTTATGTGAAATTAGGTAGGAAAAAAAAGGAGTATATACTATTTAGGCAAATGTAATCGCTGGATCCTGAAATCAGAATAGAGCTTCTGTTAGGGGAGGAGGGGGCACAAGTAGACTCCGTGGTTGTTGGTTTATATACTGTTTCCTGATCTGGGTGATGATTAAATGACTATGTTCACAGTGTGAAAATTTCTTTTTATTCTACGATTTGTGTGCTTCTCCATATACATACTATGATTCAATAAAAAGTCTACTTAGAATCATATACATCATATAGAGGTCGTAGATTTGATTTTCAACCACAGATTTAAGTGTTCCTATGAAACAGAACTTCTTTTATTTATTTATTTATTTTTAATATATATTTTTATTGTTATTTATGTCTTTTACATTTTGTATTCCCCTTGGGTAGCCCACCACCAATTCACCTGTTATCCATCTCCATGGTCCCTTGTGTTCTTTTCTATTCCATTTTGTGCGCTTTTCCTTCCCTCCCCCCGCCTCCCCCCAACTCTTCCCCCCTTCCCCCCTCTCCCCCCCTGCTGATTGTCTCTCTCCTATTTGGTTTCCTTATAGTCCTGTTATAAGTGAAACCATTCGATATTTTTCTCTTTCTTTCTGGCTTAGTTCACTGAGTATGATCCCCTCTAATTCCATCCATGTCGTTGCAAATTGCATGTGTTTATCTTCTTTGAAGGCTGAATAGTATTCCATTGTGTATATGTACCACATCTTCTTGATCCAGTCATCTATTTTTGAACATCTGGGTTGCTTCCATACCTTTGCTATTGTGAACAGTGCTGCAATGAACATACGGGTGCATGTATCCTTTTGGATTAGTGTTTTTGTGTCCTTTGGGTAAATTCCCAAAAGTGGTATTGCTGGGTCGTATGGAAGCTCCATGTTTAGCAGTTTGAGGAATCGCCATACAGCTTTCCATAGTGGTTGGACCAGTTCCCATTCCCACCAGCAGTGTAGAAGAGTTCCTTTGTCTCCACATCCTTTCCAGCATTTGTTGTTGCCTGTATTTTTAATGTGTGCCATCCTCTCAGGTGTGAGGTGGTATCTCATAGTGGTTTTGATTTGCATTTCCTTGATTATAAGTGATGTTGAGCATTTTTTCATGTATCTGTTGGCCATTTGCTTTTCTTCTTTGGAGAAGTGCCTTTTGAGCTCTTCTGC